>JAJIBD010030540.1:0-25000 GCA_021461705.1 Cryptotis parvus
TGTTAGCTTTGCATGCAGAGTTCCTGGTTGGATCTTCAGCACCTGCATATGATTCCCCATGTACTCACAGGTAATTTCTGTGTAGAACCAGGAATAGATCCTGAGCAATTCTGGGTGTGGCTCATCCCAACCCTCCCAAAGGAATCAATTCCAAGCCTGCTAACCTCGCCTCCTCCTCATATTTCAATAGATGCTAGCCCTTGCTCCTCCTCGTGTGTCCTCAGGGAACTCTGCCTCTAGCACTCTGCAAAGCCCTTGCCTCTCTCTCTCTGATGACCTCTGCCCATGACCAACAGATGTTGGCTCACTTACATAGCTTCTACAGTGAAATATTGACAGCCACCTCCTAAAGACATTCCTCTTATACCTTTATTTCCTGGATTTACTTTGATATTCTTTACTTCAGGCAGTTTTAGTTAATGTAATTTTTTTTGTTGTTTTTGGGCCACACCTAGTGACTCTTAGGGTTACTTCAGGTTCTGCACTTAGGAATAACTCCTGCTGGTGTTTAGGGGACCATAAGGGATGCTGAGGGTTAGACCAGGGTCAGCCACACACAAGGCAAACACCCTGTCTGTTGTAAAATGTAAAAGATTGTAATGTAAAAAGATTTTTTTAAGTAGAAAAGAACTTTAAAAAATTAGAAATACAACCCAAGCAAGTATGCTTCAATATATGTCCTAAAAATAAATTAAAGGGAATAGGAAAAGAAAAGAATTTAAAAACAGATTTTCATTTATTCTTACAAAGTATATCTGCCAAAATATTCAGAATAATCTATCAAAAAAATAAACTTTAAAAGTAAATATAAAAATGGAAACTGAGGGGCCGGAGCGATAGCCCAGTGGGTAGGGCATTTGCCTTGCACGTGGCCAGCCTATGCCAGCTTGGGTTCGATCCCCTGACATCCCATATGGTCCCCTGAGCACCGCCAAGAGTAATTCCTGAGTGCAGAGCCAGGAGAAACCCATGAGCATTGCCGGGTGTGACCCTAAAAGCAAAAAAAAAATAAAAAATGAAAAAAATGGAAACTGAATTGAAATGATGTTTTAAATTGAACACAAGTGATATTTTAAATATAATTCAAATGATATTTTAAATTTAAGGGTCAAAGATATAACTCCATAATAAAGTACATGCTTTGAATGAGATCTGCATTCTAACCCTTGTCATTATTGTCACATTAAAGAAAAAAAGCAACAAAAAGTGATCTTTTACCAAGTGTAAATATTTCTGGTGGTTCAGAAATCCCAGTAGACACAGACACACTTAGAAACGTAGAAGTATTATGACTTATTAAGGCGTATAAAAATGTTCTTCAGTTGCTGTGTGCAATGATAGCATCTGCTTTCCATGGAAAACCCAGAAACTGATTGACCACACTGGGAAACTCTGCTTTGTCACACAGCCATCCATTTTGTCCAGCCACTCAAGAGACCTTTGACAGGTTATTGAATTTGTCTTGTATCTTAACTACTTCTGTTCTGCATCTTTGTCCTCTTCACCTAAGCAGTGGCCGGTCATTAGTGGAACAATCCCAAACTTTCACTGTGACTGAACGAAGATCCCTTTTAATGGAAGGTTTGGGGCAGGAGAGAGAGATTATTTCTCTAGATTCTTAACAGTATTTTGTCTTGAAAGTGGATACTTAGAATATCCACTAGACCAGCAATGGAGACTAAGAACAAAGGCAGTCGGTGTGTGTGTGTGTGTGTGTGTGTGTGTGTCTTTATAATAATGTAAGAGGAGAAAGTGTGTGTGAATATGTTTTGGTGCATTGTATTATGAGATCTCTAATCAAAGTTTTTCAGCCCTTTTCTATTGTGGACCCCCCTGAACTTGTTTCCTTCTTGTGACCCCTTATACTGCCAATTGGCCCTCTAAGTCTCATAACATGACCCCCATTTACAAAATTTTCACCCAGCGCCACCTTGAAATATTTCTCGGCGGTCCCCTGTGGGGCCATAATGCCCCAGTTGAAAAATGCTGCTCTAAATCACAAATCTAGCAGTCTCCTTGTTTATTTTTATCCTCATGTCAAATGACTGATATTATACACACACACACACACACACACATATATATATATATTTTTTTTTTTAAATGTCTGAAATTTCAGTTCTTGGCATTTTCAGTTTGAAATCAGTTATTTAGATGGGAACCAATTCAGAAATAAGTGGAATAAATGACAAATGACAATACTAGACTGTTACTTATACAGATGTACTTGTATATTGTAATAAAAGATACAACTGTTGTCTTTAGCAAAGTGTGGCGTGTTTGACTCCTGTATGGAAGTTGTCTGTACCTGGGAAAGACAAGAGGTGAAAAAGCCAGGTGGGGTTGAGGCCTGGGTGTATAAGGGCTCTGGATCCCAAAGCTGCCTTTGCTAGATTCTTCCCAGGGGGGTCACAAGTGAAAGAAATTTTAGGTTTAAATACTTTCACTTTGCAGGATCTTATTTCCTTCCCCACTCCAATTTCCCTGGTTCATTTTCCCTTAATTGGTCCTGATTGGAAGTCATCATAAATCAGAATAATTTCTCTTTCATGCTCTTCAAATTTTAACTTACCAAAAAAGTCTTTAGCTGGAAATGTCCATAAAAAATGAATGTCAGTGGTTTCATCTCTAACAGGGAGAAAATGAAACTCAGACATTTTGGAGTCACAGTCAAACTCCCTCAGTATGATTGTGAATTGATTTATACAGGGCCTTTAGAAACTTCATGTCCTTTTGGAATATACTAAGCAGGAATCACTCTTTCACAAATCCAGAAATTATAGCCGCCCGTGAAGTTAAATGCTATATCTGTCTCAGCTGGGGTCTAGCCCAGCCAGTAATTTACTTTCAGACTCAAAAAAGGCTATTTGACTCTGATACCTACTTCTTAAAATTACCTAGTGGATACCGAGTATTTCAACAAAGGTTAAAGATTTCTTTCTTTTCCCTCCTTCCCTCTTTTAATTTTCTTTCTACTCTCCCCTCACCCTTTCATTCCTTTGATTTTTTCCAAGTCATATGCAATAGTGAAAGTCTGGTGACAACGAGCTATCACACAGGACTTAGGCGGGAAATATCTGTTTATATATGAAAGAAATCGTACAAGTATGCTTAGTCCAAAATTGCAAATATTAACAATGCTAATTTCTCGTAATGTCTAGTCATTACTTGAATAGTTTATAATATAGTATATTAAAGACATTTATATGTTAGTGTTAATAGGTTTTTGCTATACCAACTCACAAATCTCTATTGTTGAGATGGAGAAGGAATGGGATCTGGGAAAATTACTTCATTTTGCTTAATTAGTCTTTGAATTTATATTATCCATTAACTTTTTCAAGTAATGGATAATGATAATGGAATCTGGGCTCAAGTCTGAGGAAACTTGAGATGATCTGTTGGTGAAGCATTTTAGCAGAAGAGAGCTAAGTTTGTTAGTTGGTTTACCTAGCCTAAATCATGGGATGGATAGTCTAGTTTTGGGAGGTGATTTTTTTTTCCATTTGAAAAATTCACTGTATATGAGCTGTACAGATCAGCCATAGTCAACCAGAAAGATTTAAACGCATACAGTGTTATAGAATAGAGCGTTCAACAGGAAATCTTTATTCCCTCTCTGGACGTCAACAGAGACACTTCCAACTGGAGCATTGCTTATGCTTTCATCTCGGTTGAACCCCATAAGGAAGCAGGCTAAGGGACTATACAGATAGTCCAGTTGTTAAGCCTCTTGCATCCAGCTAACCCTAAGCTGATTCCTGAGCACAGAGCTGGGGACCACCACTGATTGTAGCCCTAACTCCCCACCCTGCAAAAAGAGACAGTCTGACTCTTTTTTCTTTATGGCTATGCAACTTTGGGCTCTGTTTATCTCTTTAGAAAGCGGGGTCAACAACAGCTTTACTTCATCTGCAGAGTTGTAGAGCTGATCAAAGGTCGATATTGTTTACAATCCTGGTTGAACACCAAGGCTTTTTAGTGATGGAAGGCAGGGCTACTTGCACAGACACAGGTGGTTTTAAAGCAAAGCAAAGCAAGAACAGAACTCTTTGGTAGGAAGGAGGGAGGTAGGCTAGACTTCTAGAACCAGACTGGCAGCAGGTGTGAGAGATGTGAAAGACAAGTAGAAAAGTGAATTTCAAATTTTTCCCACTTCAAGCCTTGTTTAGACTTTAGCTAACATTTAATCTTTTAACCTGATGAAACCAGATACTTCGTTTGTGAGAGGAAAACCAAAGATTTTTAAGGTCTTCATATTTTGGTAAAGGTTACAATGTGAGGTAGAGAAACATTTTCTCTTATGAGTTACATTATAGGCTACCTGACCAGAAAAACACTTCTTTCTTTTTAGCCTTTGAACACTTCTTTTTTTATATACAGATAAAATTGGTTTATGACAGTATAAGCTTTGGTTTATAACTTACTTGTAGCTTCATTACAATTACCACCAGAAATATAATCTCCCTTCACCACCAGTGGAACCATTTTGCCTACACAGTCTTCCAATATTTCTTTAAAAGAATTCAAAGACTACTAAGACTCCATGTCTTGAACATATTTTCTCATCTTATTGCGTTTAGGTAGTTATGAGTTATCTTCTGCCTGATAACTATGTTTGCTGGTCATACACAATAAAGTTTAATAGAAATGGAGGGGAAGGACAAGCACCGCCAGGAGTAATTCCTGAGTGCAGAGCCAGGAGAAACCACTGAGCATTGCTGGGTGTGACCCAAAAAGAAAAAAAAGGAGGGAAGGAAAGGGGTGTCCAAGAAAAGAATGAGGAAGGGCTGCGAGGAGGGAAGTTAAAGCAAAAGAATCTCTCCTGAGCCCATTCATAACGTAAGTCAAACATTGTGTGAGACAGTTTACGTTTCTGAAGGGTAAACTGTAGAGTCTGCTACTTTGAAGTCCACTGGGTGCTTAAGATTAGTTATTTGCCTGCCCTGAGGCGACCAGCCATAGCATGCAGAACCTAAGACGCAGCTGGGAGAACTGGCACTCAGCTCTCCCCTAGCTTAGCTGGCAATGAGGCCCCCAAGTCATGAGGCAGTTTGCGGCTGCACACGGCCACGTGGTCCATCAAACTAGTGGAAACAGTTATGTCCTTGAATGTGCTGCATTCCACGATGTGTAGGAAAGGTAGGCGGGAGGGAGAGATAGAGAGAGGGGGAGAAAAGATATACAGAACCCGCCATGTAGTTGGACTGCGGGAGGGTTAGGGTGGTGGGGACATTGGTGATGGGAGATGGGCATGGGTGGAGGGATGGGTGTTGGAACACTGTAGAACCATAACTCAAGCATGAGCATCTTGCAATTGCATATCTAAAAGTGCTGTTATAAATAAAAAAGAAAATAAAAAAGATAAAAAAGATTAGTTATTTGCATTCAGATTAAATACCAATAACAGATAATTGCTTTTTATCTCTGAATCAAGTGGCATTCTTATCTGAGTGGTGTCTTAGTTTGAACTTGTATCACTTATCTTCCTGTTCATCGATTTTCTCGAGCAGGCACCAGTAACGTTTCCATTTGTTGGGAATGAGGTCCACTATTGTTAATGTTTTTGGCATATCATATATACCATGGGTAGCTTGCCGGGCTCTACCATGGCTCTGGGTTCATCCCAGGGCCCCAGTCTTTTTTCTATGTGAGACCATCAACCATCCAGGGCCCACGGGGCAGAGCCCTGGGTATAGACAAGTATGCCACCTGCCGACACAGCCGGACATCACAGCCAAACCTGCAACACCTCAAGGGGCAGGTGGTCTAGTTTGAACTACTTAATAAAAATATAGACTAAGTGGATTACACAGCAATCATATATTTTCTACATTTTTTTTTCTTTTGGGTCATACCCAGAAATGCTCAGGGGTTACTCCTGGCGGTGCTCAGGAGACCTATGGAATGCCGGGATAGAACCCGGGTCTGCAGAGTGCAAGGCAAATGCCTTACGTGCTGTGCTATGGCTCAGGCCCCTTTCACAGTTTTGAAGACTGAGTTTCAGGAGTCAGCTGATTTGGCTTCTGGTAAGTTTATTTCCCGTTTCATTCATATATGCCTTTGTGTGGCATCTTCACATGTTCTAGGGGATAAGAGAAAGTTTTGGGAGGTTGTGTCTGTTCTATAAAGAATTTAATCCCATTCTTGAGGGATTGCCCTAATTCCCTCCTCAAAGCTTTCTAATCTACTACCATCACTTTGGTAGTAGGTTAAGATTTCAACTCTCTCTCTCTCTCTCTCTCTCTCTCTCTCTCTCTCTCGAGTCCATAAAAATGGGGAAAGGAAATGCAACCTGCCTTGTTGAAGAAATAAGGTACAAACCTGCACTCTTAGCCCAAACTTGGTCACTGTATTCCAGAAGCCGAGTATTACAAGTTCTAAGAGATGCTCACATTCTGATGAAGCTACTCTCCAGCTCTTGAGAATTTTTCTATTTCCTCCTTAGGTATATCCAGTTTAGAGATAAGAAGATGAATAAAGCCCAGAGACCAATTAACAGACTCAATGTGCCTTATCTAATCAGGTAGCGACATTCAAACAAAAGCTTTCCTTGAGTGTTTGGGAGGTGCTTTGTGGAGAACATAGAAACTTAAATATGCTGCTGCTGTATTTTAGGTGAACACAGATATCATAGTGGGATGATACATGATTTGGGAAGTATATTATTATTATTATTTATTATCCTATCTTTGGAGTAAATGGATCTAAAATTTTCAGTGAAACCTCACTTTTTCCACCCCTCACCTTTTAGACAAGTTCTCAGTGAACTCTCATTGCCTGCTGGAATTCATAAGACCTAGCAGAAAAATAAGGGCCGGGGAGGATCAAGATGAGTTTGGAAGTCCAAAGACGTCTTTCAATAAGCATGGCGGGATGCTTTTGCTTGTTCAGCAGCGTGGTCTCTTATTGAAAGTGTCTGATAAGACCAACTCTTTGGATAAAATGTCCTACGTCTCCCCTTCTTGTACAAGGATGAAGTGCTTTTGTAAAAGCAATAGAATTAAAGGACAGTGTTTACTTTGACTTAGAATCTGTGTTCTACTTAAAAGACTCTTTTCCCATCCCCATCTCTAATAACCTGAGATCATGAACGCAAGAGCTGGAACAGGACCAGAAGGGGGTGGGTTGGAGGAGAGCAATGGGAAATGACTTCTGTGTGAATATATTGGAATTGAAGTGTTCCACATAGACATGCCTCATAGACATGCCTCAGAAAATAACTTCATTGATAAGAAGTGATAGAAAGTCAATGCGACTTCTGGGCTCAGGGATCATGGAGTTAGAAAATGGAATTTAGAGTAGGGTTGTAAAGGAAACACTAGCTTTTTTGGGTGGATGGATTAAATACTTTATTTTTAAATTTTATCATACCACCATGAGATATAAAGTTACAAAGCTATTCATGATTGGGTCTCAGTCATACAGGGAAACACCAGCTCTTATGGCAATGGCAATGAAGAAAATCAGCGCAGAAACTGTGCTGTGAACCAGAAACCAGAAACTGTGGCACACCCACTTGGAACTCAGATCAATATCTTCTGGTGGATCAATGTCTGAACCAAGATATTCTAGTCCTTGTCATAAATTATACTCAGATAGGTGGTCTAATTCTTGCAGATTGGTAGTTAAAAAAGGGTCTTCTATGGAATGAAAGATTGCCAGTAGATCTGTGCATGAGGGGCTCATGGGATCAGAAGATCGTAGAAGAAAAAGAAGCAAATCTTATCTTGTCTATTAGAAAGAGGATACTTTGAGAGGTGGTTTATTAACTCACATACTTACGTGGAAAATCCACAATGATGTCTTGATTTTGAGAATAAAAGCTCAGTACAGAGTGAAAGTTCTAAAAGGACAGAACACTACCAATGTCAACTTAATTTTATTTACATTTTAAGTTCTTGGGGTCATGCCCAGTGATATTGGTGGGGCAGGGAGGTTAGGTCATGCTGTGTGTGGAAGCCTAGCCTCAAGCAGCCAAGGACTTCTCTCTATCGCTTACGCGACATGCTCTGGCCTTGTCATAGCCAACTTTATATATTTAACTTCTTGCTTTTGACAGAGACCTTCTGTGTTAGTGATATTACATGGATTCTACCTAGAAAACTTCCATGTTTTAAAGAGTGACAGAATCTAATTTATGAGATTCTCCAACTACCTGTGTACTACTCAATGCTTTCTGAAATATAGCTAAGACAACTAGTTTTCTTTCTGGAAATTATAGGGCTTAGAAATTATTGAAGTGAGAATTAGCAAGGTTCTGCTCTATTTAACCCAAGTTTCCCCATTACCGCACTTAAAAGCCATTAGTTCTTGTATGTCTTCATGACTAATGAGAATAATTGATTCCTGTCTTCTTTTTGCATTATCCATTTATGTTTTTGTCCATTAAGCATTCTGTTTTAAAGTCACGTTTTCAAGAAATGCCATATAGGTAATCTGTGAATAGAGGTTCCTGGTTGTACTGATATGAAGGGGTCACGATCACGATCACGATCTTCCCGTTAATCATCTATTTGCTAGAGCGGGCACCAGTAAAATCTCCATATGTCCTGTCTCATGCCAGTAGAGCAAAGGGCATCAGCTTGCTACAGGAACATAAAGAGCCTCAAACCATTATATTAGGTCATGGGAATGACCTAATATAATTGTTACTGGCATTTGGCATGTCAAATACAACACGAGCAGCTTGCTAGGCTTGCCATGCGGGAGGCATATTCTTTAAAAACCTCCAAATAAAGCATTTATTGATGAACTGCTGCGGCTGCGCGAGCCGGACTGTGATGGGCTGGTCGGCTGGGTGGAGTTCTGACGAGGGAAGTCCGGATGTGGAAAATGGCGGCGCCCGTGGGAGTGGGTAGGGGGTCGCCTGGCTTGTTGTGAGGTTCTGCCGGGGTGGTGGGCCAAGGCTAGAACCCACCATGCCTCCCGACTGCCTCATGAACGGCTGGGCACAGGGAGAGCAAGGAACCGCTCTGCCCCATGTCTAAGAGTCTCTGGACCAGCATACCTGGGCCGGATTGAGGAAGAAACTGCGGCAGGGTAGGTGTCGATGATCCGGGCTGTGATGGGCTATGCACATATCCGGGATATGAAGGGGTGAAGAACCTTATTTCTGGGTCATTAAACCAATTTGTGGAATTGGACAAGTCCCATCTCACACTTTGTGCGTATTTGAGATGGGAATAAAATGCTTTGCTTAATAATTTTCATTTCTCTACTAATATACTAATTACTTTAGTCTACTCTTTATAGACTTTCAGAACAGGAAGCATCACTTTTAAAATATAGCTCAGTTCTGTCATTGTACAGATGGCCCAGAGTGGTCCAGTTTTCTCACCTGCCTGAAATGTCTTCTTCCCTTTCAGTTATAACTAAAAACTCAAATGTTAAATATTGCTTCTTTGTAGAGACCTTCTTCAGCTCTCCTCTGTGGGAAGACAGTTCTTCCCATTTTACTTCACTTTTTGCTTGTCTTCCAGCACTTACCGTAAGAGTCTCACTATGCTATGCACTTACGCATTCATTTTCTACCTTTTCTGCTACACTGTGAGAGGCATGAATCTAAGGTATTGTTGTAACCGGCAATCACCAAGCAAGGCACCTGTCTGATGCTTTGTAGTCATTTGACATAAGAGTAGGTACAGAACAGTCTCTCCTTACACACACACACACACACACACACACACACACACACACACACACACACACTTCTGACATAAGCCAGAAACATTGTTTACCTAAAGCACTTGGTAACTGGACCCCACTTCTTAATTTTTTTTTCTTTTCAGTCACACCCAGTGATGCTCAGAGGTTACTCCTGGCTCTTTGCTCAGGCATTACTCCTGGCAGTGCTTGGGGAACCATATGGGATGACAGGGACCAAACCCAGGTTGACTGCATGCAAGGCAAACACTCTACCCACTGTGCTATTCCTCTGCCCCGGACCCCACTTCTTCAAAAAGCATCGTATTTCCAGTCCACATAGAAATTCTTACCAAAGTGTTATGTAGATTAACTAATTCAATTATATATAATTATGTATTATATATAAAATATAATTGAATTAGTTATTATATATATTTATATATATCTTTAACACTAAAGATGGTAACACACCATCTGGGAAAAAAATAGTGGTCACTATTTTTTCTCCTGAAAGGGAATGCAAAATCTACTTGATCACTTCATTACTTGACAACCCGTCAAGTAATTTGCTTGGAGTGGGTGGCCATAACATTTCCATTGGACCCTATCACGTGCCAGTGGAGCCCAAAAAGCATCTGGTTGCTTCAGGAATACGAAGAGCCTCAAACCGTTCTTTCAGGGTCTTGACGAAGAAGTCTGACCATCTTGTAGGTGGGCAGCCATGTGGTCTTTTGACATCCTGTGGGATCCAGTCGGTAATGACTCTAGTACAGCAGTCATCTCCAAATTGCAGTACGTGTCCAGCCCATCTGATTTTCGATGCCTTGGCAAACGAGACAGAGTCCCTGACTCTGGAACAGTGATGGAGGTCGGAACTCCAGATTCCTTTTCTCACTTGAGTGAGGCGTGATATTCCAAGCATAGCTCTTTCGATTCCTCTTCTAAAAGTAGAAAAAGCATTGTGAAATGAAGGAACAGTTTTCAAGAGTATGGAAACATGGTCAGGCAATAAGATAAATCAGTTCTTGTTGTAACTTGTTTACAATATGGAACTGTGTTGCCCCATAGTTTCTGATGACAGGGCAACTGATCACTCAAGATTATTGGAAAAACATGGATTCTCTCGCTTTACCTCTGGCTCTGATGGATCAGATTTACTGTGATAGACACTGGGAATACATATGTCTAAAGTCACCACTTGTCGTTCTCTTATTACCAAAATTGAAAACAAAATAGAGGATCAACTTTGATGCGGAGAACCACATTGGTATCCATTGGGTTGAGGATGTCCTTTGAAAACCAATAAACTAGTCACCACAGAGGATGCAAATCGTGCATGACACTCTAGTTCCTAATTGAAGACATATGGTAGATGATTATCAGTAGTATTTCTTTAGCCTCCAGTCTATACGCATTCTAAAAAATGTTTCTGACTTATTCTCAATAGGGTCCATCTACAGGGTGATTTTGTCGGAGCGATTATTTTCCCTGGAAATGTGCCAGTTGTGCCTGCTGTAGATTTGTCCCCTCTCTCTGCCCACTCACCATATGGATTCCTTCTCCTGTGTTAAGTCAGGGATCAGGGTGTATTTGCTTCAGAAAGTTATCTATAAACAGCTCCATGGATCCTCCCAAACTTAGTTTGACAAAAGGACCCTGATCTACCTTTTTAAGTCACTGTCTTATGCATATTCTTCTCTGCTTTGTCTATTAGTTACAATATCCACCTTAAATAGCTGTTGAAAAAACACCTTTTTAATGTGGATTACAAAACACACAGACACCTGGCCCTAGCTCATGAAAGTCCAATGACTATTGTGGACTAAGTGAGCAGCCATACTTGCTGATTTTTAGGCAAGCCTTTCTACAAGGGCAAGTTTAAAGAAACCCACAAAGTGGGGGCTGGGAGTTAAGGAAGAAGTTGTTGGCAGTTTGTTCCTGTGAAATAAAAATGAAATAGAGTTTTCTTTTTTCTTGTGACTGATTTCCTTTCACAGGTTTCTTCACCAACTGGCTACTGTCCAGCTTTGTCAGAGCTGAAACATCAGACAGTTAGAAAAGAGGTTCTCAGCTGATAAATATTTGATTTACAAGGTATTGAGGGGTTTAAAGAAATGGAAGGGAGTTTGTCTAATGGGATTTGTGTTTAATAGAGTGAGGAAGATCACCAATAACCTGGTCTGTCTTTCTTCGCAGTGGCCAGTGGCTACCCAGCTCTAGTTTTGCCCTACACATTGTTCTGGATGGAGCTGAAAACTGGGCAAATTGAGGAGGTCTGGCGTGCTCTGGGTTCCACAACAGAAATACAGCTGAAGGGAATAGTCTTAGATTTTCTTTTCTTCTTTTCTCTATCTGTGATAAATATTGTATGTCTCTGCAGCACAGGGAAGAAAATGATTGATCCTTTCTCAGTGATATAGATATGTGGCTGTATATGTTATATGCAGAATGAATGATTGAGAGCGAATGTGGGGGGGAGAGAGAGCAGAGCGAGAAATGCCAGGCTCTATGGATGGAATTGCCAATAGCGATCCATCAAAAGGGGTGTCAGGAGTGCTCCAACAGATGAGGGAATCTTATCTCTAATTTAATCATTTGTTGGTTTTCTGTTGTCAAAGTTTTGTTTTCTTTTAAAATTTTGCCTTGTACTTCTCCCCACTTCTTCAAAGCTTTGCAGAAATAGGAATGTTTAAGGGGAGAAGGGGCTCATTGGAGCTCATCGCATCCCATGCTTAAAAGAAATAAAGTGCTTCTTTTCATACAGGCAGTGAATCTTTTGGACCAAGATACCCCAGCAGAGCCAGAGCTGCAGTTCAGCTGCTTTGTGATGGAAATTGTTTGGTGTTTTGTTCTTTTCCCACTGGAAGAGTGGAGATTCTCATGGGGGATGACGCTGCCCCCAAGGGAACAAAACTTGCTTGGGGAGCACAAATTTATTATAGATCTATGTCTTTTATCTGAGTCTTACTTAATACTGGTTTTAGCTATTGACATTTTTATATGCTGACCATATTATTTTGGAGGATATTTAACCAGGTATTTTGATAAGTACTATGCTTGGTTGGAAACTTGGTTTCACAAAGCTAACAGTTGAATAACGCAAAGAGCCTGTGTAGACTTGGAGAAGTAAGTGCACATTTTTCAGGGCATATTTAGCTTTGTTAATTTCTACAAACTGCTGGAGGAAGTAGGAGAATGGGTGGAAGATATTGGTGGCAAATTTTGGAGAGTATGAATATGTTGGTTATGCATAGTATATAACTGTTAAATGTTAGTAACTAAGATAGTTGGGTTTATTTATCCCATTGGGGATGTAAATTTCCACCAGAACAATAATGATTTCTTGCCGGAAACGGTATCTCCTCGTAGTATGAGAACAGTTCAGTACTTTGTAAGAACTCTGAGTCGTCCATGCTGTTCTAGGAGCAACTCTTCCATTTGGTTCAGGCTTTGCTACTAGGCAGTTCCCAGGAGACTGATTTCCTGTGTATCTGCTAAGGAGCAACACTTTTTTTCCTTTTGAGTCGCACCTGGCAATGCTCAGGGGTACTCCTGCCTCTGCACTCAGGAATTACGATTGGCAGTACTCAGAGGACCATATAGGATGCCAGGATCGAACCCGGGTTGGCCCCATGTGAAGCAAACACCCTCCCCACCGTACTATCGCTCTATGTTGATTTTTTGTCTCTCTAATCTTGGGGCTAATCTGTGCCTTGGGTCTTCACCTCACTTTTAGGATTTAAGAAGAGTTGTTAGTTTTCTTATATGTTCAGCTTTTCTTTTACTTAGGATAAAGTTCTGGTTTCCAAGTTCCTTACACATGCAACCAGAAAGCAGAGGTTGTTTCATTGAAAGTCTTTGTTCACCAGTGTTAGGTATGTTTATCTTTTATTCACCCCTAAGATATACTGAAACTGAAGCAACTGGCTAGAATCAAATGTCAGAGGGCAGCATCAGAGGGCAAGAAAGGTAAAATCATCAAGGCCAAAATTCAGCTTTAAATTCATTCACTTATACATCATTTAACAAATCCTTGTGCACACATCAGAAGTGCTATCTAGAACTTCAGAAGAGACAAATAACAAGCAAGTTCTCTCTCTCTCTCTCTCTCTCTCTCTCTCAAACTCAAGTCCAGTGTATGTAAGACACACTTTATATGACATTTGATTTTTAAATTTTTGGGTCAGATGTGATTTTTTGGGTCACATCTGGTGATGATCAGGGCTTCTGCACTCCCCTTAGGATCATTATCTCCTTAAGATGCTTGCCTTGCATGCAACCCACCTTAGTTCAATCCCCAGCTGCATATGTCCCAATATGCAGTGCTTAGGAGTGAACTGAGCTTGGTTGCATGCAAGACAAACCTCTTAAGCCCCTGTACTATCACCCTGGCATCACAAAACCAGTTTCAGTGGTGGCATTCCTATGAACACACTATGATCTTTTCTACACCTTAATTCCTTATTATAAACAATACAACAAAGAACATCCTTTATAACAGTAATAAACAAATTCTTTTCTCTGGCATAATTTTGCAGAGGCAAGATTTCTTGACTCAAAAGCAGGAATTCTTTAAAAATGCCTTAATTTTATAGCTTTTTTATTTGCTGCCCAGCGAATTTCCACATTTTTCTCTCCAGGCCTTTATGCATGAACGTGATGATCTGATGATGTCACTCTACCCTCAGTGACATTGACTTCATCATTATTGTGAAAGTCTGTTAATTGAATAGAAATGAGAAACAACGGGCTCAGGAGGTTCAAACTAATTGTAACAGTTATTGCTGTTCAAAGGAGATGGCATAATTCAAATAATGTGTCTACCAATATCTGAACCATTCTATTCTTTCAGAAGTTTTGTTAGAGCATTGACCAAGAGCAAGACAGGACATTTGCAGAGTCTCTGTCAATTCATTTTTTCTGAGCAAAAGATGGGACACAATAGAGATTTATTATTTAGGAGAAATATCAGTGACTCAGGATACCTAGAGCCAAATGGGGGTTAAAAACTGCAGGGAAGAATGAAAAAAAAGAAGACAAAGGAGGTAGAAAACCCTGGGTGGGGCGGGAGGGAAGGGGACGAACATGGCTGTCGATTGAGTTGGAATCAGGGATTCTGAAAATAAAGGGGCAAGACCTTCTCTAAAATAAGGACAGCAGAGAAAAAGGAAAGTTCCCAGCCTCTGTACCCACAATCCTTTGGAAAATCCATTCTTTAGATAAAAATTTAGGTCATGGTCCATGTTGATAGGACATTGTTGAAAAAAGTTCAGTTTTAGAAACAAGAAGATGCTGCGGCTACGCATACAATCAAAGTGGACTAAGATTTATAAATACTTACAAGGAGTCTGGAGAATTCCAAGGTCATTAGGAAGGATTTAGGCTTTTCCCTGTGAAGACTAAACTGGGTTATGTATCACCGATGTTTTTAGAGTTGGATTTTTAAAACTTGTCTTGCGCTTTGATTTTTTTAAATCTGACTTTGGGTATTTTTTTTGCTATTCAATATTCCTTTTGTGAGTTGTCTATTTATATTCTATACATTGACATTCACATGTTATGTAAAGATATTGTGATACATGGGACTAGGCAAAATAAACAACTCTCACATCAGGACCAATATAAGCTTTATAGTGATAAATGATATTCTGCCAGGAATACTGACTTACATGTCTACCCTCTCCTCCCTCCCTTCCTTTGCTGTGGTGCTCCGTGCCTGGGGTAATGGTTCAAATTTGCGACTTCCCTCTGGTAAGTCAGGATAGTCTTTCTTGAGAAAGACTATCCTGCTGGATAGTCTTTCTTGAGGATGAGGGCTAAGCAGCACCTTCCCATGGTTACTCTTCAGTAATTAGCCATTGAAAGTGTAAAATGACTTTGATTCTGCGGAAGGCATCTTGTTTAGGCGAGACTAAGAACTCCCGTTTATATTTTAATTGTATCAAGAGGCTCTTTTTCTACCTACTTTTAGTAGAGACACAAGCTCCTAATTCCAAGTTGGACATGAGGGTCCTGATATAAAAATGAACAGTTTTTTTTCTTCTCTTTTTCCAGCAGCCTGAGTCCTGGGGTGGTGTTTCCAGAGAGTAGCACTGGTAGCAGCAGCCTGGGCGACGCTGAGATCACACTGAGGCTGACAGTAAGGACATAGCGTGTGTGGAGAGTCTGCCTAGGTCAGACTGCTTTGGGTTCTCTTCTTTTCATGTTAGTGAGGGGTTCCAATTTCATTGAAGAAGAATAAGGAGGGAAGGGAGGGAGGGAGGGAGGGAAGAAAGGAAGGAAGGAAGGAAAGAAGGAAGGAAGGAAGGAAGGAAGGAAGGAAGGAAGGAAGGAAGGAAGGAAGGAAGGAAGGAAGGAAGGAAGGAAGGAAGGAAGGAAGGAAGGAAGGAAGGAAGGAAGGAAGGAAGGAAGGAAGGAAGGAAGGAAGGAAGGAAGGAAGGAAGGAAGGAAGGAAGGAAGGAAGGAAGGAAGGAAGGAAGGAAGGAAGGAAGGAAGGAAGGAAGGAAGGAAGGAAGGAAGGAAGGAAGGAAGGAAGGAAGGAAGGAAGGAAAAAGAGAAGAAAGGAAAGAAAAAGAAAGGAGAAAAAGGAAGACGAAAAGAAACAAGAAACAAAGAAAGGGAGGAAGAAGAAATGCAAAGGTGACTTTGCTTTTCCTCTTGAACATTATCAGAATATTCATGGGGGGTGGGTGGGAGGGAAGTCAATCTCAAAAAGGGCTTATCATCATAATAGCAATATTTTAAAAGTGATAAACTTCAAACACAGGATGGGCTTTTGTTTGCTTTTCTGCTGGGAGAGATAGTGTCCCCCAGGATCTTCCTTTGGGAATCCTTGTCAGAGGATAAAAAGCACAAGGCTTATGCAGGCAGAACCTACTTCCCCTTCCCTTCCCCTTCAAAAAAGCAAAATAAACAAACAAACAAAATGACCTCCGGGAGCTTGTTCTGAGGCTACAGTAAAATGTCATTGGCCTGCTATTAATTGATCCGTGTACAAAGACAATAGATTTTAAAAGCCGCTTTAAATCTATACACTATTAAGATTCTGCCTCTGTGAGAGAGGGCTGGAGAAGGATAATAATGAGATCAAAATCCCCTTGGGCCCTGGATCACTGATAAATTGATTATGACACTAATCAAACCTCCAAGCTGAAAACCAGGTAGCCTGGGGATAAGTTTATTAGGTTGACATAAATAAACCTGGGTTTGGGCCTCACAGTGGCGTTGCTCATAGCTGAAACTCGCTCTAAGAAACAGAAGGGAGCAGGACAAGCCGATTTTAATCATCTCTAAGGAAATCCTGATCTTAAACTTCCAGGATTGTGGGAGCTGGATAGATCTTCATTCTAGATGGCTTCAGTTGTGTCTGAAAGCGATAAAACGGACTTTCTCCTTCAACTTCCCTGGCAGCACACAGAGAGCTGGATTCTGAGTTCTTGTTTAGTTTGGACCCTGATAGAGCCTAGCTGCTTGGTCTTGTCTTACCATGAAACAATTACAGATTGTGGTCTGGATTCCCTTTCCACAGATATCTTAACTCTAATGGACTTCTTTTTTTCTATATTAGACTCTTTGATGTACACATGATGAAAGACAAGCAAGCAATCTAAGTTGACTGGAGGAGAAGAAAAGAGTTGGAACTAACAATATGACAGGCTAAAACATCGAGGTCTGGTTTGAATGGCACACCCAGGATAAAGTCTCCTGTTTTCTCCCTTAACCCCCAGTATTGTCCTCCTGTACAATTCTCTTTGGAGGCAAGTGGGAAACTTGCATCCCAACCTTACATCTCTAAGGCTCATGCCTCATGGAGAACTCCTAACTTCATTCGCTAAACAGCCTAATTACACATCTTGGAAATCAAGCTCACGACCCTTGACGGGACACGGCTCAGCTCCTTCACTGTGGTCAGAAAGATGAAATCTTTCTGTCATGCTGTCTTCTTGCTCTGGGTGCCCACTCTACCCAACCTTTATACTAGGAGAATGGATGGAATAGATTGATCAGATCAATCAAACAACTGATTGATGGGAGAATGTGGGGGGAATACCCTGATACCACAAAGGGTCTGTGCAAGCTCACTCGCCAAAACCCAGTTCCTGATTCTGTAGATTGACTGAATAATTATGAAACCCAGTGCGTTCTACACTAAACACACCAGTTGAATTGGAATAGGAATTAGAAAATTAAGTTTTCAATGAAAGATCTATTCAGCACCACATAAAAGCAATAAAACAATACTTTTCACTTTCCTTTTTGTCTTGGCCACCCTCTGGGAAAACAGAAAGTTTAATCTTGAGAATGGCAGCTTATCCCCCCAAAGAAAAACCTCTGCGACATGTAAACATTTCTTGTAATACACTTTCTTATTTATTTATTTATTTATTTATTTATTCATTCATTCATTCATTCATTCATTCATTTATTTATTTAGCTTTTTTGGAGTCACATCTGGTGATGCTCAATAGAATTAGTCCTGGTGGTGTTCAGGGGACCATATGGGATGTTGGGGATTGAACCCAGGTCAGCCGCGTGCAAGGTAGATGGCCTACCTGCTGTACTATCACTCCAGCAGCACACTTTCCTTTTGTAACTTTGGTCTCTTTTAGCGGACACTTTTGAACCTCTTTAATGTGGGTGTGTGCATTTCCCAACTCTGGGAGCTGAGATTTCTTTTACTAATCATTCTTCATCGAACTCATCTTCCTGTTCTTCAGAGATGTTGGTGATTCTTCTATTGTTCTTGAGGCTCATCCCACGGTTCTCTCCGTTACTATTCATTCATCTTGAGACTTTTTATTTCCCATTTTCAGTTGTATTCTATAAGTTCTTTGCATCCCATCTTGGAGCACACTAATTTTATACGCAATTGCTGTCCTTCCGCCTCGGCCTCCCACTGAGTTCTTTACTTCAACTAGACTCTCCTTAGTTCTCTCACTTCTGATTGTAGTTTTGTCCTTTCCAACCTCCTGTTTTCTCATACCCGTGCCATATTTTCTTTGAGATCATTAAATATCCTCAACTCCGAGTCCTTCTCTAAGAGATCATAGAGCTGGTTATTACTGGTTGAGTCTTCTAGATTACTCTTTGCTTACTAAGCTTGGTGGGGGTCTATGTTGCTTTTCCAATGCATCTGTTGAAGATTGGCAGAGAGTCTAATTCACCACCAGGGCCCTCCACCAGGGAGAGCTCTGAGAAATTTGGATGAGAGTTGTTGCTCCCTTTTTCCCTGTCAGATGAGTCCAATTGTGTTTGTTCTTTCTAACTATTTGTTTGTCATATTTTATTTGTGGAGGTTCCAGAATGGCTTCCAATGCCATTGGCCCTAACTTTCCTCTGGCTGTAATTGAGGGTCCTGTGATTTTTTAAAAATTGAAATATCACTGCTACCTTTGTGAGCTTGTGTGAGAATAGGTGATTGGAGTTAGGATTAAGTTATTATTAGCACGATGTGATGGGGGGGTAGCATAAACCACTTGAGAGCCTGTGAACTCACTGCAGGAGTCCCAAGTGAATTTCCTGTGAGGTATGAAGGAGGGAAGGATCCTGTGGTTGCGTTAGCAGCCGTGTCTTCTGGGAAACCTGAGAAAAGGATTCTGTTGTTTCTTTCCCTGGGCTGGAGTCTGAGGAGATGCCTGGAATATGAAACCAAGGGGGAGACTAGTGTTGCTCACCCAGGGAGTTGCACTTTGATGCTTTGTATTCAGAATGAAAGCGGTGGTCCTGATTTATCATCTTGCTGGGAGATTGTCTGCTGGGAGAGTTACCCAGATTTCAACTTAAGGCTGAAGCTTAGATAAAAGTGATACAGCCTTACTTCTTTCAGACATAGAGGACTTCTTCCGGCTCCAACATCAGTCAGTACACAGTGGTGCTCCATAAGGACCTTTTCTGGTCATCTTCATGTGATGCACTTTTCGTTGAAGATGGTCCACTTCCAAGCCCTACACTATGAATAGACACTCCTCACATCTGTCTCCAGAGGATATTTGATCACTGGACCTAGATTCTCATTTAGAGCTTGAGTCCTTGTGGGCATCTCAGAGCCATTTGATTTAGTATCGAGTACATCCTCTCTAGCCAAGTCTACCTTACTGTGTTCTTTGTTGGGTTACTGTATCACCCAGATCAATTTAGGCATCCCAAACCATAAACTTCCACTCCTTGATGACCTCCCTGATTCTCTCAGTCCATCTTTTACAGGGTTTCCACCTGAATATTCACTAGCAAATGTTTCATGAGTCTAAACCTCAAGCCTACATGTGCCAAGTTTTTTTTTAAATGGTGGGGAGGCAGTTTTTTTTTTTTTTTTTTGGCTGAGATGAGCAGCCTCTATAGGGTTTCCAGCAAAGAATGAGTTTAGTCGACATATTATAAGGGAGATGTATAATAAGAATGAGTTTAGCTGATGCTTTATAAGGGAGAGTCTAGAATCTGGGGGAAAACAGACTTGAATTATAGGATTCCTGTGGGCTAAACTGGATCCTCCAAATTTCATTTGGAATTTGAGCGTGAGCCCTCAATATGGCTGGAGAGAGTTCAGATTTGGTACTGGCCGTCCTGTTGGTTCTGGGATTTAGATATCTTGATGTAGCCCACCTCTACACCACGTGTCCGCTCTGTCTCTGGCCCTGTTACCTCCTGGCTTCCTCTTTCCTTCTCCACCCCTCTTCCCCTAGCCTTCTCCCCTTACTCCCCATATTTTATCTAAGCTAAAAGAGATGCCACTGCCACCGTGTTAGTTCCAGGAGCTGTGTAAGTAAACAATATTAGATGTGTTTCCCAAACACGGGGGAAGCTTCCCTTCCCCTTCTCCTTCATGGCTGCCATTTTGCTCCTCCCACTCTTTGAGAGCCAATAGCTTAAACATATATACACCCTGGAGGAGGGGGGATGTCTCAGGTCTCAGGTCTCAGCTGAAGGCCACACAGGGAGAAGGCGCAGGCGGGAAGCATTTTTTTACCCACAAAAAATCCTCCTCCCGCTGACAGCCAACTCAGCCTGCCAGTAATTACAGCCTGTCAGAGTTCACAGGCACTTGCATTTCACAAGGAGGTGCGAATTGCATACGTCTTACATTTCTGAGTGGGGGGCCCTCCCTGCCGCAGTATTTTTACAAAATGACAGTTTCCAGGAAGGTATAGGATCTTATTTAAGTGAAAATAATTAAAAAAAATAATGGTTATTCTTTACCACTGGACTCCAAAGGAGGCAGGAATGAACAAAACAATCTGCAGAGTCAGGACACGAGGCTCGGTTGGGGTTTATTTACTAGCCCTAGGGGACCCCAGAACTTTGGGGGGTGGCTGGTAAGGGGGGTGTCTTAATTTCTTTATCTGCTTTAAAAAAACCTATTCAACAAGATCTCTCAAGGGTAAACTGCCTCTTTTTAATCTACCTATGCAGTATAAAATTAAGAGCCAATTACACCCAATCTAAACAGAGGAGGGTTTTTAAAGGATAACTGGAGAGTGATATACAAGGTTCCATAATCACCACACCTAATTGCAAAGAGGAGTAAGGGATTTTTTTATGAGCATCTGAACTCTAATTACATACAAGTAATCAACTATGAACTTTCCATTCTTTCAGCAGCCTATTCTCCAAGGCCCAGACTGAAGGCAGGCAAGGATCAGGTGGGGAAGAAGGGAGCTGAGAGTACAGGAAGCGACTATAGAAACTCCTGCCTCCGGAAGAGGGAGAGAACTGCAAGTGAAAGAGAAGAGATTCCAAGGAAATGCCTAAGTTACTAGGACATTGCAGGAAGGAGGCGCTGGAGGAGCAAAACTGAACATCTGAGGCCCATCCGTGTCTCTGGCCTGCTGGGCGAATCTTGTCCAAAGCAATGGTTTCTCACCGGAAGTTCCTGAGAAATTCCTCAGTGAATGAGAGAAAAAAAAACTCAGCTTCCAAGTTCTGTATAGTCTGTCAGCAGTGCAGCTTTAGTTCTTGTGTTTGGGGTCCATAAAGGTTTCTACTTGACATTTGTTTATGGGGGTCATGGTTCCTTCCGGTTCAGTTCTCCTGGGCCTCAGGGCTCACTTGCCCCTTCCTTACTGTACCGTCCCCACTCCACTCTGTTAACTGCCACTCTGGAGGCAGACTGAAAGGGCTGTTGTAGGTTTGTTTTGTGTGTTTATTTGCTCTGTTTATCATCCCTGTAGGAATGAAGTGTGTCTGCCTTTCCCTAGCTGCCTGACCTTACTGGGGATCGCCTCAGGATCCACCATTGTTCTCATAACTGCCAAAATTCCATGATTAAATAAACAAATATAGCAGAGTAGTATTCCTTTGTCTACATAGATCTACTCTCCCCATTTTTACTATTGACCCCTTCTAGTATGTGTGTGTGTGTGTGTGTGTGTGTGTGTGTGTGTGTGTGTGTGTGTTTATGTGTGTTTGTGCACCCGTGTGATCATGTCAGGGGTTTTTCCAGGGTTTTTTGGAACCTGGATTCAATGATTCTCTCATCTAGGGAGCCACTGGGACCACACCCAGAGCATGTGTTTTGGGGATTAGACTTGATATTCTTTTTAGCTAACAGATTTTATTTAGAGGGGTTTTTTGGGTGGCGTCACACCCTGCAATGCTCAGGGATTACTCCTGGCTCTGCACTCAAGAATTACTCCTGGCTGTGTCTGGGGGACCATATGGGATGCCTGGGATCGAACCTGGGTTGGTTGCATGTAAGGCAAAAGCCCTACCTGCTGGACTGGAGCTCTGGCCCCTATTTGGAGGTTTTTAGGAATGGGAAGGAGAGAGAGCACAGAGAGACAGAGAGACAGACAGACAGACAGAAAGAGAGAGAGGGGGGAGAGAGCGAGAAGGGAGAGAGACAAACACAGTCAAGGAAGAAAGGAGGAGGGACCCCCCAGTTTACACACCCCCCGATTAGGTATGAAAGCTTGAAAGCACGCATCTCAAGAGGGGGAGATGCGGGAGACACATGTGCGGCCCCGTGGCACAAGCAGCACATGGGCTTGGGTAGCGTGAGTGCAAACTTGGGTTCAGTGGGCTGTGTATTAAGGTTCCCTCAAGAAAGCTTCCTCTCTGCATGGGAAGGAAGGGAGGAAGGGAGGAAGGGAGGGGAGGGAGGAAGGGAGGGAGGGAAGGAGGGAGGGAGGAAGGGAGTGAGGAAGGAAGGGAGGGAGGGAGGAGGGAGGGAGGGAGGAAGGGAGGAGAGAGGAAAAGGGAGGGAGGGAGGGAAGGAGGAAGGGAGGAAGGAAGGAAGTGAGGGAAGGAAGGAAGGGAGGAAGGAAGGAGGGAGGGAGGGAGGAATGAAGTGAGGGAGGAAGGGAGGGAGGAAGGAGGAGGAAGGAAGGGAGGGAGGAAGGAGGGAGGGAAGGGAGGAAGGGAGGGAGGGAGGGAGGAAGGAAGGGAGGGAGGGAGGGAGGATGGAAGGATGGATTCTAGGAGGGCAGTACAGTGGGGAGACAGGGAAGAGCAGAAAACGTTCTTGTGCTTGTGACGGCAGGCGATTGTTTCTGTCTTCTTCAACTGCACAGTTCCTGGATTCTAAGCAGAACCTTTCACGGTTGTGATCCGGACCAAGTGAATTCCTTCCCGGACCCTTACTTTTTGGCTAAAGGAAAGGACACACAGACCAGGACAGGAGGCAATGGCACGTGAAGCCATTTCCACTCTCGTCCCGGGTAGCAGACACATTGACTTTCCCTTCTCTCCCACAGTCCTTGGCTTCCCGTATCCTTCCTGTGTTTTATGGATCCCAATTATGTGCCAGATCCCATTTTCCTCCCCCCCACAGAAGCACAGTGATTCACACCCCTAGACACGCCACAAGTTGTTTGAAAAGCTCAGTTGTTCACAAACTTTCCAGTCTCTTAAGTGAGGAACATAAGATAGCAAAGGAAAGACAAAAGTGAGTCATAATTAGCAGAGAAGCAGGTTAAAATGAGCTGACAGTGAGTCTTACTGGCACCAATAATGACTATATCAATATGGCATTTGAAATAGCAGCACGGCATCATTGATCTCACTTTTGTGTCATCTGTCTCAGGAATTGGGAGAAGGCAAGGCACTTTGCCAAATTTAGAAGCCATTCGATTTTTGCGAATGAAGAATTTCAGCTGAGACACAGGTACACCAACGTGGCAAGGCGCGAGCCTCAGGAGACCAAATGCTAACGTCCAAGCTTGCTAAACAGTGCAGAGAAGCGATAAAAGCAGACCTCAAAGACAGAAGAGCAGAAATACTGGAAGATGCAGCAGAAGCCGGAAAAGTATTCGCACTGCCCGCCTGTCCTTCGCCAACTATAAGACCAAGATGACTGCCCTCCGACGCCCTGATGGATCTATCACATCTTCCAGAAAGGCAATGGAGAAGATTATCCAGGACTTCTACTCAAATCTTTTTGATAGCCACATCCACCTGCCCACATACCAAATTCCACAGGATGGATCACGTCATTCCCAACGTTCTCCCTTCTGAAATAAGACATGCCATCTCATCGGTAAAGAAGGGAACAGCACCAGGCCCAGACAAAGTCAGACCCGAACATCTGAAGAATCTGCCATCGGTGCTCATCAGTACACTAGCTCGGCTCTTCACACGCTACCTGTCCGAATGCAAGGTGCCCTCCCAATGGAAAACCAGCAGGACAGTTCTACTGTTCAAGAAGGGAGACATTCATGACATCGGCAACTATCGCCCCATCTGCCTGTTGTCTGTCATCTACAAGCTGTTTACACGAGTCATCCTGAACAGGATTAGCAGAACACTAGATGAAGGTCAACCATGCGAGCAAGCAGGTTTCCGGAAAGGATTCAGCACAATCGACCATATCCACACAGTAACCAAGCTCATTGAGGTTTGTAGGGAGTACAAGATGCCGCTCTGTCTCACGTTCATTGATTTACAGAAAGCCTTTGATTCTGTGGAAACTGAAGCAGTCATCGAAGCCCTAGTCAAACAGGGTGTTCAAACCCAATACATCAAGATCCTTCGTGAGCTGTATTATGGATTCACCACCAGGATCTCACCATTCTACAAAGAAGTGATCATTGATGTCAAAAGAGGGGTTCGACAGGGTGATACCATCTCACCAAAACTCTTCAGTGCCACCCTCGAGAACATCATGAGACAATTAGAATGGGAAGGAATGGGAGTGAAGATAGATGGTCGGCAACTACACCACCTCCGCTTCGCTGATGACATCGTTCTAATAACACCAAACATTAGCCAAGCGGCACAAATGCTGGCTGACTTTGACCGAGAATGTGGAAAGGTAGGTCTACAGCTGAATCTGAAGAAAACTATGTTCATGAGAAATGAACTAGTTCCAGAGGCCCCATTCTCTCTCAATGGAACAAACATCTCTGAATGCAGCAGTTAT
>JAJIBD010030540.1:30000-292500 GCA_021461705.1 Cryptotis parvus
TCTGTGTCTGGGTCAGGTGTTGGTAATTCCAGGATGAAAGAAGAAACTGTTTTTGTGTTTTATGCTCTTATTTTCACTAAACTGTGAGCATCTTTTATTTATGTTTTGTTTTTGCTTTTTGGGTCACACCCGGCAGTGCTCAGAGGTTACTCCTGGCTCTGCACTCAGGAATTACTCCTGGCGGTGCTCAGGGGACCATATGGGATGCCGGGGATCGAACCTGGGTCAGGCTGCGTGCAAGGCAAACACCCTCCCTGCTGGACTATCGCTCGGCCCAACTATGAGCATCTTAAAGGGAATTTGTACTTAAAGGGAATTTGTACTTAAAGTGAATTTGTACTTAAAGTGTATTTGTCCTTACAGGCACTCACACATTGAATAAATAAGAGGATACAAGCTTGAATCAAGTTGAAAAACAAGAGGTTGCTTTTTCATTTAGGAATTTGGATAAATTCATGCTGATAGAGTTAGAAAAATCTTTTGAGAGAGGGGATGTTTGGGCCACACTCAGCAGTACTCAATGCTTACTTCTGGCTCTGTGTTCAGGTCTTACTTGCAGAAGTGCTCAGGGGACCATATGTAATGCTAGTAATAGAACCCGGGTGAGCTGCTTACAAGACAAGTGACTTATTTCCTGTACTATCTCTCCAGATCCAGAAGACTTTTTTTTTTTAAATTAAGTTGTATCTTTGGCTAGAATCACTTAGTGTGATATTGAAAACTTTATTTAACCTGATCCAGGCTCAATTTATTCACAAAGGGGCAAAATAATGTCTCCCAAGTTTCTTGCAAAAGTGGTTTTTGATTGTTCAGTTTGATTTTTCAGCTATCTATATTACAATAAGATACTGATAAATCTACTTTATAGTGCCAAATTGAAAGGGAAGTGACTCTATGTAGAATTAGCAACTCTAGCCTTTCCTGTGTGGATAAATAAAAAAGTGATAACCAAGAGGACTAGTCATGCCGGCAATTCCGGTGCTCTGGGTAATGCACAATGGAGAGAATCAGGGCTCAAGACTCAAGAACATTCAAGATTGGCAGCAGAAATTCCTAATAGCTATAGATTTAGTTGTAACTAACGACCCAGAACCTAAGTCTTTAAAAAAATTTTTTTTTAATTGAATCACCATGAACTAGACTATTATAAAGCCGTTCATGGTTGGGTTTCAGTCATAGTGTTCCAATACCCATCTCTCCACCAGTGTACGTCTCCCAGGCCACTAGTTTCCCTCCCACCGTCCCCAACTATCCTCCTCTCCATCCTGCCTCTATGACCTCTCTCTCTTTCTCTCTTTCTTCCTCTCTTTTCTCTCTCTCTCTCCTCTTTTGGACATTGTGGCTTGCAATGCAGATACTGAAAGTTTATCATGTATATCCCTTTACCAACTTTCTCACCCAGTAATTGATTATTTCCAATTATTATTATCATACTGGTCCCTTCTCTAACTTACCTGCCCACTTCCCTCTGCACACTTGTGGTAAATTCTAACCACTCACCAGTCCTCCTGGCCCCTATTTTCCTTGGCCTTGGATATTAGTCTCATACGACTTTTTTATATCCCACAAATGAATGCAGTCATTCAATATCTGTCCTTTTCCTTTTGACTCATTTCACACAGCGCTTTACTCTCCATGTCCATCCATTTTTAGGCAAATTTCATGACTTCATTTGTTGTAACAGCTGCGTAGTATTCCATTGCGTAGATGTACCAAAGTTTCTTTATCCAATCATCTGTTCTCTGGTACTCAGGTTATTTCCAGATTCTTGCTATTGAATAGTGCTACAATGAACATAGAAGTGCAGATGGTGTTTTTGCTGTGTGGTTTGGGACTCCAGGGTATATTCTCAGAAGTGGCATTGCTGGGTTTTATGGTAGCTCAATTTCTTGCTCTTTGAGGAATGCCCATATTTTTTTTCCAGTAAAGCTGGGCCAGTCAGCATTCCACCAGTAATGAATGAGAGTCTCTTTCTCCCCAAATCCATGCCAGCACTGGATGCTCTTGTTTTTTTTTTTTTTTTTGAATGAGTGTTAGTGTCTGTGGTTTGATATGATTTGTTGTTGTTTTGATTTGCATCTCCATGATGATTAGTGATGAAGAACTTTTTTTTTTCCCATGTGCCTTTTGGCCATTTGGGTTTCTTTTTTGAGGAAATTTCTGTACATTTCTCCTCTCCATTTTTGGATAGGGTTGGATGATTTTTTCTTGTAAGGTTCTACCAGTACCTTGTATATCTTTGATATTAACACCTTGGCATATGGGTACTGGGTGAATAATTTTTTTTCAAGTCCATGGGCTGTCTTTGTATCTTGGAAGAATTCAAGTCTTAACTAGCATCAAATCAAACTTGATTCTAGTCCTTGCATTGCCAATAGTAGTGGTCCTACAATTGCCAGTAAGATATCCCAATCTTAATTGTGATATTCAGGTATCCTAATTCTGATATTCAGGTATCATAGTTCTTAAAGCTATGGGAGCAGATAAAAGTGCCTCATAGCTGTTGCTAAATATGTGAAGACAGGCATACTTAAGTTGAAGGGCTTCTAGGCAGTGGGCTTGATGGCTTTCAGGCATGCCTGAATATTGGGGTTCTGTGCAGAATGGACTATTCAAGAGCAATTCAGAAATTGCTCTTGAATAGTCAACAGCATTGCTTCACTGCCTTGACATTTTCTCACGTACATTTTTTTGCTTCATATTGCTCCAAGGGCAGTATTTTGACTTAGTATACTGAATAAATTTATTTTTAATAATTATTACCATTATAATGAAATATTTATTAAAGGTTTGCTTTCCATTCAAATAGGTTATGAATGAATTGCTAGCAGTTTTGTCCCCCTCTGTAAATTTTCACTCACTACCAAGTTCATTTCTCTTCCATATACCCAGATCCCTATGGCCTATCCCATAAGCAGGACATCCTGGGGAACCTCTTTCTAAGCATAACTTTCTTCTTTTTTGGCCGCACCTTGTGATGCTACTGGGTTACTCCTTGCTCTTTGCTCAGTAATCCCCCTGGCAGGCTTGGGGGACCACATAGAGTACCCAGGATTGACCCTGGTCAGTTGCATACAAGGCAAGTACCCTACCCACTGTGCTATCGCCCTGGCACCCTGAGCATGGCTTCTTGATCATACACTGACTTTAATAGCCTTCCTCTTCTCTGAAGCACATTTTCTGGTGCCTTTCCCCTGCCCCTAGTTTTCTTCTCCATCCTTTGAACTTAATAAAGCTAAACATTCAGCTGACTAAAGGTGGGAGAGATAGAAGGGGAAAACTCAGAAGATTACAAAGAAAGAGTGAAGAAAACCAATTAAACACTGAACTTCTAAGCTGTACTTGTGTCCAAAATTAATCTGTGTGTCTGATCTTTCTGACTGTTCATATAATGGAAGCTTAGATCAGGCCTGAGTATGGAGGAGGCGGCCGCATTTGCTGCTGATGAGACTGCCCATGGTAGCCTAAGATCTGTCTAGCTCTAGTTGAAATACAAGGATCTCTCTTTTTCAGCCTAATCTCTTTAGAAACCAGCTAGCAAGGGGTTCAGAAGGTGACCCCTGAAATTAATCATGCTGAGACTGAAAAATGCAAGCTCCTCACTTGCTCACACCCGATTTGTTGTAGTAGAAATATCCTGTGAGCTTTCAAACTATCCAGGCCCACTCCTCCTCTATCCAATGAGATAGCAGAAGCACTAAAGAGGTAAACTTTAAAACTTGATTCCAGGGCTAGAGCCATGATACAGAGAGAAAGGAGCTTATCTTGCTTGTGGCCATTCCAGCTTTGATTCCTAGCCCGCATGGAGTGATCCCTAAGAGCAGTCAGTTGAACACTGCCGGTATTACCCTCCTTCCCCGCACCCCCATAAAATTCTTGAAAGCTGTTGACCCTGGTTGGATCCTCAGCACCACTTGGTCCCCTGAGCATAATTGGAGTCTCTCCTCAGCACCCCTGCCCCCGACGGCACTGCCAGGTGTGGCCTAAACACCCTCCCATTAAATCATACTTAGTTGGTTCAATTCCCTCCAGTAGTCTTTGCACTGAGAATTGTGGCCTAGGAGGTAAGAATGTGGTCTTTGGATTCAGTCACTAATGGGTTCAAATGTTTTGTGTCTTGTTAGCTTGGTGACTTGGATGAACTACATGAATTCACCAATCATCCTATTCTCTCATTGAAAAATGTAGCTAACAACTCTTGAAATGCAAAGAGGAAGTTTGCTAAAATATGTGTAAGACCTGTACAGTGGAAAGAAAAGAACTATTGATGCGAGAAATGAAGGAAGTTCTTTAATAAGGGGAAAGATATCATCATAGGCTAAAAGATTTAATATACTTAAGAGGAGTAGTTATTCACAATGACATTTAAGGTCAATAAATAAATAATAAATAAATGTCTAATGCCAATAAAAATTTTAGTGTGATTTTTTTATAGAAAATTATAAATTATAAAATTTAAAAGTGATACAAATGAAATAGACAAAAATTGTAAGAATAAAGGAATACAGAGAACTTACGACCTGATATAATACTGTATGAAAGTATAGTAATCATTACAGAGTAATATTAGAGTATTGATAGACATATAGATCAGTGGAATGAAGTAGACTTCAGGCACATGTTATCAATTGATATTTGATGAGTGCTGAAATAATTTAATGGAGAAAGGGTAGTTGTTTAAAATTAGGGTATGTATACAGGAGAAAACATCTCTCTACCTCTACTTTTATTTTATACAATATACTAAAACTGTCAATGGCTATAGACTTGAGGACAAGTGATCAAACCATCAACTACCAAGAATAAAACATAGAAAAAAAATTTTGTGACAGTGGGATAGGAAAATATGTGTTGGGAAACAAAAAGCATACAAGAAAATAATCTATAAACAACACTTCCCCAGAATTTAAAGCTTCTGAATTTCCAAGCACCGCACTGTATATAAAAGGAAAGTAACCAGCTTAGAAAAAATATTTGCAACATTTAATGAAATAGCCAGAATAGAGTAGATCTATTATATTATTCTAACAGTTCAATAAGACAAAACAATCCTTCAAAATGAGTAAAAGATTTGAACAGATCACAACATAACACCAGATACTATTAAAATGCATAAACATGAAAAATGTTTCACATCATTAAAGAAAGTACTTGTTTAATTTACTCTTCCTGTTGACATCAAGAGACTGTTTTACTGATGAGCAGACCAAGGTTAGAAAAATATTGGAGTACATGGGCTCACCAGTTGGTCAGGCTCCCTAAAAAATTCTAGAAATAATTAACCAACAATCTTTGAAAAAAAATACAAACTTGAAAATATAGTAGACTATTTTGAGAGATTACCAGAAGTGTAAGGTTGTGTGCAAATAACAAAAAATGACAAAAAAAATGAAATGAAATACAAATGAAAAAATATGGAAATGTAGCGATAATCATTGTAGAGTGCCAGCAGCTTAAAAGCAAAAATTGATCAAAGATAAAATTAATCATGAGCAAATGAAAAGGAGATATTGTACCTCATGATCATTTAAGTTTTTCAATGAAAGTTGGTCAGTGTTAGCAAGAGAAAGGTTTGTTGAAATGTTTGTTTCATTGTGAAGAATCCGAAACTATCATTTATTATGGATACTGGAATCAAATCCATACTAGGATATTAGGTCTCACAACTTCATGCCCTTTTGAACCTGGTAGTGGATTTGACTCACCTGTCCTCCCAAGCATTGCCTGGGAAATGTACACGAAGAGTAAAACCAGACATGCTTACAGGATGCCTTGAAAAATATTTGTAGTCTTACCATTACAGCTGTGGTTTCAGAGTTGATTTTTTAAATTTAAGTTATAAAATCAATGAAGTATCCACCAATCAACCATAACACAAAATCCAGGAACTATTTTTATGATGCAGAGATAATCTCTGCACTGAAATTATGAGAGAAGTAGAATGTTGGGAGATTATAGAAACTATAATGGGATTATTAGATTAAGGATAATAGGAAAAAGGCATTAGATAATAAAGAAATTATTAAAAAATGAAAGAATAAAGGAAAAAAGAAGGGTTAGAGATTTGAAAAGTCACATATAAGAGAAAACAGTATTTTTCTCTTGTGGTTCTTCAGTCTGAAAATATCTGAAAGGTAGAATTATGGTTTGAGAGTTTTGACTATGAATGTCATCTTAGGGATCACCAGATGCACTACCCCTGCAAGAGTATTTATGAATTTATGAGAAAGACAGAGTCTCCCACCCCTGCTGTAATCCAGTTTTCAATAAATGGTTCCAGTTATTACACTCTAGACTTTGAGCCTGGTCTCTGTCGTTGATTAGCTGCATGATTTTGAACCTGTTGCTTAATCTTTCCTGAGGTCATTTCTCCCAGTGTTGTGATGAAGTTTACATCATAAACTTCTTGTGAAGAAGTCACACAGAGGTGGTGCTAGGAAACTTTTTGTAAGGCTATATCAAACATTAACTACTAATTCCATGATTACCTTTTTGTGGAACTGAGGCGAGGATTTTTTGTGCAAAGTGGGACGTTGGAATGATCTTTTTTTTGGCCTTTGTTTAAACACCGTGATTTTACAAAGTAGTGTGGATGATCTTTACAGGTGGATAATGAGCTCTTCTCTTCTGTGTTTTGGGAGGTTAAGAATATTGGGAAACATTCTTTTTCAAGGTATGTGGCTTATTGGAAATTGCCATATAGTCCTGATTTGATTATGTTCCATAAAGATGCTGAAATGGTAAGCCTCATTGAGGTTTGATTTCACATGAGCTTCTAGACCAATTAAAACACTTCTAGTTGGGACTCTCATCCTTCTTTTTTTTAAAAATATTAATTAAAAAATTTAGTCATAGGGTTTTACAACACTGTTAGTGTTTTCAGAGCACAATACCGCTACACCGCACTCACCACTGCATCCAGCTTCTCTCCACTATTCTCTCTTGGACTCACATTTTTCTACCAAGACCTTTACTCAGTGCCTGGATCACTTTCCACCTGTGAAAATAGTTTCCTCACTATTTATTCTGAGTGAGGAAAGTGGTGCTCAAGGTCTTTCCCACTCCCCAAATGTTGTACTAAAATATGAAGGGCAATCTACATGCTCTGAGATCTTTTAAAGAACATATTGACCCAGTCTAAAATAAATCTAGATTCAACTACATTCAATATATAGTTATCGAGCGCATAATGATGTAAGACTGGTGCTAAGCAGTAGAAATCATTTACTGTCTGAATGAAGTCCTGTTTAAAATGTCTGACCGAGATGTGTACCATAACCCATTTCTGTCTGATATAGCACCTCTAAATATTTTTCGCCTTGGGCTAAGCCAAGCATGTCTCATGGCCATGTTTGTAGTTAGCTTTATCTTGACCAGGTAGTTCTGCTTTCGGTGGAGGTTGCGGGTTTGGCAGCGTTATGGATACTAAGACTACTTCTGTCTTGATACTAAGACTGCTTCTGTCTTTCATTGTTTTAGCTTAGCCTGTCGTTTGTTCTCGTTACAAAGTTTCAAGAGAAAGAACAGAACTTGCAAGGCCCTCAGAGTCTAGACTTGGATCATTCTCAGCCAAATTTGATTATGAAAGCAAATTCCAAGCATAGGCCAAAATCAGATGGTAGGGGAATAGATTTTATTTCTTCTAGGAAAAATGGTAAATTCACATTGCACAGAGCATAGGGAAATGTGTGTGTGTGTGTGTGTGTGTGTGTGTGTGTGTGTGTATGTGTGGGGTGTAGTAGAGATGCAATAGTCAAATAGATGAGAAACGTCAATATTTTATTGTCAGAGAATCAGATACTCTACAAGACATATAGAGATTAACCATATTTGTTGACAGTCTTGGAAGTAACAGACCATTGAGCTCTCTGAGGGCAGGGGCATCTGTCAGTGGTGCTTCGTTAGTTTTCCCAACAGATACAGAGTAAGTGGACAAATATATTAAAAATTTAAATAGTGGATAGTATTAATTATAAAGTTAGTGTCCATAGCCATTTAAAAAAGGCACCAGAGTAAATAGTCGGTGATGTGAGTATTCTAGAGGTATGAAGATTAATTATATAGTGTGAGAACCAGAGATTTCTGTTTACAGACAAGGAGTTAAACTCTCCCAGCAGCTCTGGAGAAGACTTTTGAATTAATGGCTAATTTCAAACAAAGCATTTAATGTCACTACTTGAAATGTTTCAGTAATAATTCAAACGGTTTAATTCTAAGCCACTTATGATTAAATTTCAAATATGCTAAGGTATTATTAGACATTTATGGGAAAAATCATTTCCCCCCTGCAAATTAAATGTTCTTCTTTGACAACGATTCACATTATAATGGGGGCTCTTGTTTCCTTTTAATTATAACCCAAACACTTACATAGATAAAGTAGCAATAGGATCACTATTTCATTTTGGAGCCAGTTATTACCGAAATGCAAAATATCTCAATCTCTAGCCCTCTCCCCCTCCCCACAGGTTTTCTTTTTTAATCCCATAAAAGCATCTGTCTTTGATTTCAAGTGGAGTACCTGCTGTGCAGGACGCAATGCAAATCCAATTTGTGTGTAACAAAACCAAATGGGCTGAAATGAACTCTGCATTTTAAAGATGTTTTTGTTTAATCATCACCATCACTCGTCTTTAATGAATGCATAATCAAGTTAAACTTCAGGCAAGAAATGGAATGGCTCTTCTTAAAACAGAGAAAGCAAATTCCTGCGATATCCCTTCTTGCCGATCTATCTGTCTCCTGTTCCTGTGTTGGCAGGCAAGAAAGAAGAAAGGTCTTTAGAGGTGTATCATGGCAAGGTGCTGGGAACCGTGGCGTGAGCAGCCTGCACTGCTCATTTCTTTTCTCCCCAAGACCCCCGACCCCCTCAAATCACTCCAGCGGGTGTTGAGAGCAGACAGTGGGATGCCTGATGCCTCGGTCCTCACCTGAGCCTCCCTTTTTCTTTGCTTCTCCAGAAGTTCAGCAAGATAGAAATGTGCTTTGTAGTTAAGAAGATGCAACGCCACGCATTCCTGGGTGATGCCCCCTCTGGCTGAAACATGGATACCTACTTTCGCGAGTGCAAAGGGTCTTTCAGGCAGTGAAGCTCCAGCAGCTGTTCCAGGAGAGTTGCCCAAGTAGTTACCGAATGCCTTTTGGATCTTCAGAATAGTGAGCAAAGAGATTCAGTGCAGATTAGGAACAGGTAGGACACTGTTTTGGAATGACTGGCCTTTTGAAGCCACCTAAATTTATTCATTTCACAGACCTAATTAATAAATTAATTCATGTCTAAAAAGGGGAGCTGGTTCATGACGCTTGAGTTGGAACTGGGGCGCTCTTTCTTGCTCGTCTATTTTCTCATAAACCTTATACTATGACAATGTGTTTCTGCAAAACAGATGACAGACGTCAAACGGCAATATATTTCTAGAATAATTGTTAGGTGATACTCTTTCTACATGAGCTTTGCTTCCAAGGCAAGTGTGGCTACCAGAAGGTTGGATCCAACATGTGAATACAATGCATACTTTTTGTCCATTAAAGATCAAGGGGTCTTATGAAGAAGCCCGAGTGCAAGATTTCATTTTGCCAGTCGCTTTTAGTGCATAAGAATTGGGATTGGTTTTATTTAGAGCAAAGATTCAGTTTTGGCCGACCACACCCACATCATAAAAAGTCACTAAGGTACATTCTCCCCCCTTCTTTAAATCTGGATTCTTTAAGTCAAAACTCCCCTCTCCCACCGCATTGAAGGCTTCTATTTCCCACTCAATAACCCAGCATCTTCCAGGCGACTGTATGGTTTATAGACCAGGGGGAACACTGGTGTATCAATGAGATTGAAAATTCTGAAATGGATGGAGTCCACCCCTGCTATTAGGCCTGAAACTCCAACATTGAAAGTTGATATGTGTGTGTTTTTTTGTTTTGTTTTGGGGTCCCCCACAGTGATGCTCAGCGGCTATTTCTGTCTCTATGCTCAGGAGTGATGTATGGGAGTGCTCAGGGGATGGTGTGATGCCCTGGTTGTGTCCATCACAGCCTCATGCAAGTGAGAGCCTTTCACCCGTACTATTTCCTGGGTCCTGTAACGTACATTAAGTGATAATAAGGTCTTGTCTTTTCTTAGACAAACTTCTGGAGGTATAATGCTGTGAACCAGCTTCTTCTCTTCAACTTTAAATTTTTTAAATGCTCCTCATTTTCTGGCTGATGAGGACCAACTCCCTGGGAACAGGATGGGGTGATTATGGTCACTGCTAGGTTCTGATCATTTCTGGGAAGGCTAAGGAAGACCAAATCTAAGCTTCAAGGTTAGATGCATCTAGTCACAACTGCTCTGAGGGCAGCTGCTCCTTCCTGCCTTAAACCTAACTCTAACGCTAACTCAACCGCATCAGTTCCGGTTCCCATCCTACACTTGATCTTAGCCAAAAGGCCAAGAAGCGATTCCAGTCCCCATCCTAGAAGCTCCTTTGTCCTGGTCCATTTGCTTCTCTACATCTTTAACTGTCCTGTTCAGATGAGCTTGGAATATTAAGTTCTAGATGGTTTTATCATTTACCATGTGATAGGAAGAAACATGACAAGCACAGAAATTAAACTGGTGTCTTGGAGACTAACATGCTCATACTATCTGAATTTGGACACGGAGTATGTCATGTCAGAATACCACTATCAGCTTTCATCATTCTAGATGAATGATAAAATAATTCATAGAATAACATCATTCTAGGGAGGTGAAAAACAGATGTGATTTTTTTTCTCTCCAGTGAAAGATTTTGACTCCTAATTTGTACTAGTGTTATTGGACCTCCTGGTTCCTCAAATTTTCATCTTTCTTCTTCCTATCAAAAGCAACTAACTTAATATTGGTATTTCTTTCTTTTTATTATCATTATTTATTTATTTATTTACTTATTTATTTTGCTTTTTTGGGTCACACACGGCAATGTCAGGGGTTTCTCCTGGCTCTGCACTCAGGAATTACTCCTGGCGGTGCTTGGGGGACCATATGGGATACCGGAGATCAAACCCGAACCCGGCCAGCATGGGCCAACCACGTTCAAGGCAAACGCCCTACCCTCTGGACTTTTGCTCTGACCCCAATATTGGTATTTAATCCATGACTAAGTGAGTTAAGTCAAGCAGTGTAGAATTTCAAATTATATTTCTTAAAAGAAATTAATATCAACAGGTACTCTGATTTCATGTGGTAGGTAAGTTTGAGCATGCACTATGAACCAGGAAAAAAATTAAAACTAGAGATTAGTCCAATTTAGAAATAATCCAATACCAGTTGGATTACAAATAAAACATACAGGCCACAGATACAGTACAGCAGTTTTCATATGGCTACTCTCTCCTCTGATTCAATCCCGAGCACCACATATGGTTCCCCAATCACCAGCAAGAGTGATCCCTAAGCAGAGTCAGAAGTAAGAACTGAGTACCACCGATATGGCCTCCCCACCAAACACAAAGGAAAGAAAAAAACCAAACAAAATCTAACTTTTACCAAAGAGACCCATGGATGTTAGTTAAAGAATTGCTAAACCTTAAAAATTAAATAGAACTGAGCATTAAATAGAGGCAAAAGATACACATGACAACCCTTTAATGTATGTTCTGTAATCCATAGTCTGGAAGGGAAGGAAAAGAGAAAGAGAGAGAAAGGGAAAGAAATAAAGAACCTGCCATGGAGGAGGGCTGGGGACGTTGGTGGTGGGAGATGGGCACTGGTGGCGGGATGGGTGCTGGAACACTGTATGACCAAAGTTCAAATATGAACTTTTTAATTGTATATCTTTGTAATTGTAAAAATAAAAAATTAAAAAAAAATTAAATAGCATCCTTGACAACGCAAGTCTTGTTTTTGTTTTCAGTCTGGATCATTATGTAGGGACAATTCAGTTGTTATCAACTCTGTGGCCACTGGATGTCCCCACTCTTCCTCAAATGCAGCTGAGGCATCCCTTAACTGGCAGTTGGAAAAACAATGCATTTTTCAGGGAGCCTTCAGGAAGAACCTGCAAAAGTCCTGGGGTGCTGAGGTGGAGTGATTGTGCCTGGCTCTGGCAGGACCCATTACAAATGGGTGACTGCGAGTTGGAAAGTGTGGAAGGGTCCTTAGGGTGCTCTCACTTTGGTTCCTTGTGTACTGGCTTCTGTGATCCTCTCCAATGTTTAGATTGTCTAAAGAAAAGGAAACAAATCTAAAGCTACTGCTAATGCAATTCCTGCCCCTGACAGAGATATGAGTTGGGAAGGGAGAGAACTTCAGGGTATGCCAACCTTACAAAATCCATAAAAAACTGCTTCCTAGAAAGAAAGAGAGGACATGGGCATCCGTTCCTTGGTAGAAACTCTTGAGTTTGGTCACTTCATTCTCAGCAGAGGTATTAGCCACCTTTCAGTAGAGGATCTTTGAGTGCACTGGAGCCAGAGTTACAAGATCAGCATTAGCTCTTATTTCTCTTCCTCACTGCTCTGTGACATCCGACCAGCACGGCTTACTCTCCTGACTCATAGGTCCTATTTATTAAGAGGGAATGATGGTAATGTCCTCAGATTTGCTGAGCAGCTTGATGATACTTTATAAATATGCAAGAGCTGATGAGCTTGTGGTTACAGAGTAAATGTCAAATATGGTAGGGATTTGGAAGGCGGTTTAAAATGGAAAAGGGAACCCAAGTCTTCAGGAGATCTTTGTACTAGTTCAAGTAGAAAAGAGATTTCATTTTGCTTGCAACATATTTTATCCTCTACTCAGAATCATGAAAATTTGCTTAAGCATATTAAGTCTTCTTTATAGTTGTCTTATAGGGGAATTATGCACAAATACTGATGACTCCATCTCGGGCCAGAGAGATGGCACAACTGACTTGGTGCTTGGTTTATATCCGGGATATCTAGGTTTGATCCCTGGTACCATATGCCAACAGTAATTTCTGTGCACAGATAAAGGAGTAGCCCCCCAGGCTCAACCAGATAATGCCCCACCACCATCCACTCCTCCTCCCTCCCAAATGAAGCCTTTAAGGTTGGAAACTTCTTATCAGAAAAGTGCTACAAATACTTAGGGAATTCTTTTTTATTTTTTTGTCGCAGCTGGAGGTATTTAGGATTTACTCTTGGTATGAGCTCAGGGTTCACTCCTGGAAGACTCACGGACCATATGGGGTATGCGGAACTGAACCAGTGGAAGGCAAACCCCCTACTCTATGTACATGGCTCTGCCCCTACTTAGGGAATTTTTAAGGATCTTCTAGGAAATGAATGGAGTAGCACTGAACTGAGCTCTATAGAAGCACATTGACATTGAGAAGGGGAAGACAAGGGCTTTTGTGCCATCAGTCACATAGCTGTGTAGGAGGCAGATGGAGAGGACCCGCCAGTGGAGGCTGAACTCTATTCTGAACTGCTGTCTGAAACACGCAGCGTCTGGAGAAAGAGAATTTTCCTCTTCCAAACGTTCTATCAGGCGCCCAAATGATGTCTTGTGCCTCTCATTCTGTTCTACCACTAGACTATTTTATTTTCATTCAGGGAAAACAGTTAAACTTGCTTGTAACTAAGGAGCAGTCCTGGCATGCAATTCCTGCTGGGAAACAGCCCTGGCACTGCTCAGCTGAAGGAGCTCGTGCGCCTTCCAAGCATGGAGGAGCAGGCTAGTAATTAGAATTTCTCTGCCAAAGAGAAAGAAGCTCAGTCCTCCTTTTTTTTGTGGTAAGGTGGGGATGGGAGGTGGGGAGGGGGTATTCTTTACAGTAGCATCCATGATTCTATATAACTTATCAAAAAAGTATAGCTAGAACTCCTGCCGTTGGCAACTTGAATAGAAGTTAATGCAAGCCATATATGTCTGATTAAATGTCTGAGACTGATTCAAAGGCTTTTATTAGCTTTGGTTTGGTTGAGAGCGATTCTAAACTTGGGCGAGAGGTTTGGTGGTTTAGGAGTTGGGTGGATGAAGAAACCATCTAATCAGAGTCCATAGTCAAAGCAAAACTCATGGAAATTGTCATTGATTAGCCCATTGGAAGCTCTTATTGACTATATTTTATAAAAAGTATACACGCCCAATGTGACCGTGCCAGATGTGGGATTCAGTAAATTATAGGCTGTTTTGCATTTATGATGATTGTAAGACGCAGATTTGAGTTAAATCTCATTGAAGTTTTCCTTTTTGGGGAAATTAATCTGATGTTGTGATTATATATTTGGCATTTTTACTCATTTAAGAAATGCACATGAAAAAAATTAATATTTTCCATTGTGAGTGAATCTGAGGGCCTTTGAAGTTTGTTTCCTAATAAGCTTGACTTTATCCAGAGTGTTTAGTCATTCTCCATTTTGCTGAACTATTTATTTGTAGGTAGGAGGACAGTGAGTAAGACCAGTGTAGGAGAACTGCAGAGCCAAATTGACTCTTTTGAGATTTCAACTGTGACCTAACAGCCCTAACCAGTTGAACTAACCCATCACAATTGGTCTAATTTGAGTGCAAAGTTGTGTGCTTTTTGTGTGTGTTTGTGTGCATGTGTGTGTGAGAGAGAGACGGGGGTGGGAAGAGAGAGAGAGAGAGGAAAGGAGAGAGGGAATAATCTAGAGATTGGTAAACACAGTCATGGGGATCCTCAGAGATTTGAATTCAGTAGAACTCTAGTTAGTCTTAAGAACTTTCAGTTTTGATCAGATACTAGTAATTCGTCTTCATATGGTTCTTGGGCCAAGCACCAAGAAACTGGTAATGATACCTGAACTTTATGAACTGAAGATACTCTGAGTAAGCAGAGGTTTAATTTCTTCTCACGGGAAGAGAGGGGATAAGGGGGAGAGGAACAAGGAGGAGCAAATTAGCTAGATGCCTGTAGTTGGGACCACTGTGGCCATACAACCTGTGAAATGTTTCTAAAAACCCCGTAACCTTTGCTCCATAAAGCATCATGCTCTCAGTTTGGAAGGTCCAGGCACTTGAACCAGCCTGTCTAGCCTTGACTCTTCTGCTCCTTAATTAATGCATAAATTTAAAAGATTATTTAATCTCTGATCCTCAGCCATATAAAGGAAATAATAGGGTATCTGTTTTACATTGGGAAGAAGACATGAGTGAGTTGAAGCAAAGTGCTATTACTCTTTATTTTCTGAGGAGCTGGAAAATGAATCCCTGGATGAGGTCCCCAAGAATAGAGGACGACGGAGAGCTTGTGAGTCCTAAAATTGGGCTGGGCCATGTTGTGACTAGACTTTGGTTATTTTAAGACAAGGTATCTCTAGCTTGTCAACATGTCTATATTTGAATGTCTACATTTTTAGTTCTTTTAATTTGGGTTTTGCTTTGTTTCTTGGGAAAATCCTGCATGAAAAATACAATGTTGATATAAAGGATGTAACACTTTAGTCTAGAGCATTTATTCTTGGGCTTACGGATGGAGGGGGCTGTTTTTGAAGTAAAGTGTGCCTATTTGTATTTTTACTTAAGTGTATTTTCGATACCGAGTGAAAAAAAATTCCTCACTGAATTCTGCGAAGTTACTGAGACACCCAAAGGTTAACAGTTATCCACTGAGAACCGTTTTGCTTGTGGCTGGCCTCTTCTTTGACTCTACTTTCTATGACCCCAGATAAGTGACTCTTAGTAAGGACTGTTTTGCCCTCTCTACCTCTGGGGAATTTGGCAATGCCTTGAGATATTTTTCACTGTTGTAGCTAGTGCGTTTTTCTGGCCTCCAGCTGGTAGAGGTCAGGGTTGCTACAAAATATTCTCCAATGTGCAGGCTGACCACTCACCCCAAAGACCACTATAGGCTCAGGTGTCAGTGGTGCTCAGATTGAGAACTTCGTCTCTAGAGATAATGTTCGTGGAAGCGTAGTTGGAGATGGGAGGCAGATGTGGGAAGCCGGTGCCTGGTGAGAAGTGGCCCAAAGCTTGGGACAAGGGAAATCTATATCCCTTTCCTCCCAGGCTGTTCTCACGAAAGGCTTAAACTTCTGCTCAGGAATCTGCCAGATACTAAGGGCAGCTCCTCTTTGGTTTGCACAAGTGGCTCCAATCAACACTCCTTTGGGGTCTTTCTGACTCGGTACCATGGGCCATTCTCGCACCAAGGATAAGGATCCTACTTAACCCTTTCCTAGGGCAGCTATTAGGCACATTTACAACCTGGATGTTTGATTCAAAAATGAGAAAATTTAAGTTTCTTTTCCTATTGCTTGAACTTTATCAGAGGAGACATTTCCTCACCTAGGTAATGGTGGCCCTTTAATAATTAGCACTAATTGATATCCAGGTAGGCAGCTTGAATAGGAAGACTGACAACTAAATCACTCATGGTGCTGACTTAGGAGACTGGTCTCCCAGGCTCTCATTTAGTCACACAAATGAAGAAAAGGGAGGCAGAGCGAATGAGATTATTAAGTTAGTTTTCAGGAAGCGTTGAATTGGGTATAAATAACCAGTAAACTATTTGTTTGGGCCTACTATTATGAAACACACACACACAAACACACTTTTCCTAAGAACAATATGATCTCTACCTAATTATAGGTGGGAGTGATAGCCCAGCGGGTAGGGTGTTTGCCTTGCACGGCTGGCCCGTGCCAGCCCGAGTTCGATCCCGGCATCCCATATGGTCCCCCGAACACTGCCAGGAGTAATTCCTGAGTGCAGAGCAGGGAGTAACCCCTGAGCATCGCCGGGTGTGACCCAAAAAGAAAAAAAATGATCTCTACCTAATTACAGTTAGAGATCAGAGGGTTGGCAAGATTATTCTTTGAGGAACATTCAGGTTCTGTCTAACAGTCTGGGGACAGGATCACATGCGGCTCAGTCCCTCCCCTAGAGTGTCTTTGTGTGATTTTTTTTAAACTTTTCTTTGTTTCTCCATTATTAAAATTATCTTTTGTTTTCTGTTCTGGGCAAACTCTTCATGCCTCTGGAGAGCAGCATTTGGAGGTGAGGCTGACCTTAGCGAGAGCTATGAAAAGTAAAGGAATGTGTATTCACTAACTTTCCAGAGTTTTATCCTAGTTTCCTGGGGACATAGAGTAGGATGTGAGAGAGAAAGTCATTTAAATGGGAACAGTCCATTTGAATGCGTCACAGATGAAAAAAAATTCACTGAAGAAACAGATCCAGGTAGGTACCAGCAGTGGAAAATCAGATGCAAGCTGTTGACTTAGACTTGGAGAATAGGTCAGGATTTTAAAAGCATCTCTCTAGTTTTTCCCAGATTTTCTCAGGAGAGTATGGATGAAAATGTGGCCCGGATAGCACGAGGGCAGCTGTCTGGACTTCAGATAAACGTAGCAGATGTTGAAGCTGTGGTCATGTCCACTCTCTTATTCTTGGAGAGTAATGAGAGAATTGCCTGATTGAGTTCTAGTTTTATCACTCACTAGCTGAAAATTTGTTTTCCTCATCTGCCCAGGAATGAGGACTTTGTTAGAGAAAAGTCTGTCTTTCATATAAAGCTAAATTTATTTAAAAAAAAGTCAATTACTGGGGGTTGGGAGATGGTCCAGTGCATAGAGTACTTGCCTTGCACGTGGTTGACCTGGGTTCCACCCCTCACACTCCATATGGTCCCTCTAAACCCTACTAGGAATTACCCGTGAACACAGAGCTAAAGCGAAAACAACACCACTGGGTATGGCCCCAAATCAACACCAAGCTAAAAAAAAAAACACAACAAAACGCAGACTTGTGCTGTTTTATGAACACTAAATTTAATCCCAAGCAAATTTCACAACAGAAGTTTCCACAAGAAATCGAGTTATATAATGAAATCTGTACCACTGGATTTCTCCAGTTCTGAGAAGACAGCAAACTCAGGCCTTATCCTGACTACATTTCTTATCAAAATCAGTTTCCATATTTAAGTTTTGTAGTTAGTTCCAAGCTCGAGTTTATGCTCGTTGTTAACGTCTACAGATATTCTCTTCAAAATTGAGCTGTATTCTGAGATGCCAGGCTTTAACATGTGAATAAGAAGGGAAGACTGTTCAGTTTATAACTATTTTTCCAGTGATATTATAGTTTTTTAATTTCAGGCTGGATAGAATTTTTTTTGCCACTTACATCTTAAAAGAATCTAATTGAGAAAGCTTTACCATGCAACCTCTCAGCTTTTACTCAAATTCCGTTCCTCAATGACAAAATATTATTAATGCTTTTTAAACTTGGAAATAAGGGAAGAGAAAGACAGATAAAATTTCCACCAAAGTGCAGTCAAGTGCTTAATAAAAATATAGCTTCACACTTTGTCCATGGAATGCTGAAAAAATCAGTTGTAGCAGAGAGCGTGTGTCAGACCCTACATTTCACAGATAGTGGAATGAGGGCTCAGGCAGTCTAATTAAACCCTGCTTGAGAAACAAACCCTAGAACTCACACTTCTTGATTTCATTTGAGGTCAGGTTGCTTTCATCCTGTTCTGTATACCTCTGTTTTCCGAGATATAGACACAAAGGGCGTAATTTTGATCCCTGAATTGCCTCACCTATTTGATAAAATAAAACTCATGTCTCAGATGATCTTTGTGAAAATTTGTAAACAATGGGTCATGTGGCTTTAATATGTGCTAATATACCAATATCCACACCCTGAATTCTAACTAGCTAAATCTGTGCCATAGTAGAGTGTCTTTCATCTTTAAACAATTTCTTTTATAGCAGCAATGCAAATGGATGCATTTCTCAGTCAGGAAAAATGGCAAATGCTACAATCTAAACGGGAATCTTTGTAGATGTGACTTCAATTACAGTGTGTGTGAAGTAATCAATAATTATAGAAGGCAACTTCACTAAGGCAATATTGGTCTTCAGGACCAGGATTGAGATTTGAAATTTAGACCTCCTTCAACCCTTCGGCTGGAGTTAATTCCACAAGCAAGGCAGAGACTTTCATCTCAACAATGAGCAGGAAGTAGAAAAACACTATTTCACTTGCACAGTTTCTAAAGAGGCATCACGTACAGGGTGGATGAACATTTTTTATTTATTGAATGTTCTCAGCATTTCTCATTGGTGTCTCCAAGCAGCAGAACTAAGATCAATAGGAGGCATAAAGTTGCAAGATGGGAATGAAAAATGAGATTAAGAGTAATGCTTGTAAAAATGCAAAGATACCTGCTTGAGCGATAGTGGAGGCTGTGTGACCCGGACTCTGGCAGCCTCCCTACCTTTCTTGCCTGACTGTTCTTTCCAGTATGAGGAGGGAGAAAAGATGTCTGAGACAGACACTGAGAGAATGCCATTTCCAGGAAAATGATGGCTTGGGGTCAAAATCAGGGTGTGGCATTGACTTTAACATCCATCCCTATAAAGCAGTCTAGGGGTTGATTCCTGTTTTCCACATATATATCCAAATGAATATTTTCACTGCAAATAGTCACCTTGGCCATACAAGGTTTGGCTTACAATGGCGACTACTGCCTAAACCATCTTTGAGATCGCTTTTATTCTTTGATATATTCTGAGCTATTAAGCATGTGACTGTTAATTTTGGAAACTGCTGAAGCCTGCAAGTGCCAAGTTTGGTGAATAAAGCCATGATTAAATCAACCCCCATTTTCCCCATTCTATTTCTTTTATATAATTGATAATCAAATATAAACGAATGGAAATGATTTTCTTAGATGTGTTATAGAATGATTTTGAAGGCATAAGAAGAGCTTGAACAGTGACATCACTTTTAAATAGACCCTCAGAGTGGTTCTCAAGGGTCCAATAGTTACAGAGATTTATTTGCATTTTTAAACAGGCACACAGACTTGTATACAAGTTGCAGTACTTTATTCAAGTGTCTTGGTTGGGTTAAAAATATAACTTTATTTTCAACAATTCATCTGAATAGATGTCCAAAGACACCATTCGTCTCTGATTCCCTGGCTGTCAACAATGCAATCTAAGGGAATTCTGATCCCCGTCCCCCCTTTATTTCAAGTTTAAATTCCACCCAGACATAAATGTTCCTTTTTCCTGCGACAAATCTCAGCTGTGAGGTTTCCAAGTCTCTTATCAACAGTGAAGAGAGAGAATCTAGTCCTTGGTCTTAGCCTGCCCTACACTGGTGGCTCCTGAGTCACTTAGGGGATGGAGCTTTCTGTGTCTGTCTCCCCTCACCACGATTCAGGGTCCACTGGGCCCTGCTTCTCTTCCCTTCCTCCTCATTCTTTCATTTGGGCTCTTGGTCTCACTCGTTGTTTACCAGAAATACTCCTATATCCTGAAAAGATGGACAAGAGGGGTGTGTGAGTGAGTGACTGTGCCTCCCATCTATACCCTCTGTAGTGCTGGGGACATGAAGGAGCTTAGACCTTCTGCTCCAGGCCACCCAAGAAGTCATTGGCCTTTAGTTCTGCCTGCCATGAAAGAATTCCCTTTTTTGCTTTGTTTTTAGTCCACACTGGTGTTGTTCAGGGCTTACTCCTAGCTCTGCACTCAGGGATCACTCCTGGCAGACACGTGTGTGTGTGTGTGTGTGTGTGTGTGTGTGTGTGTGTGTGTGTAGGTGGTGTATAGGAGGTGAAGGGGATAAAATTCAGTTGGTCATGTGGAAGGCAGTTGCCTGAACTTCTCTAGTCCCCACACAAGGATTCTTACGGGCATTTGTTGATTGGCGGAATGACTTGCTGTTATCCACAACTCCAGCTGCAAGTCAGGCAGAGGCTTCCTTTCTCTTCTTCAGGATTCCACATTATTCAAGGATCCGGTGCTATCTTTCACAGCCTTTGGAATGTGAGTGAGGCCAAGAATACGATGAGACCCTTTCTAAATGACCACAAGAACAATTCTAGACAGACCCCTCAAGAGCTTGCTGTATCAGTGTAGTTATTTGAGGCGGTTGTTGCAGTCCACTTTGGTGAAATTATGCTCATTCATTAAATGAGACCTGCTTATTGAGTCTTCAATAGACTCAGCTTCCACTAGGAGATTCCCTACCTCACCTATGCCAGGTGTATGCCAGGTACTGTCCCTGGCCTAACAGCAGTCAATACATATATTTGAAATAATTGATGTGCTCATGAATAATTGTACCCTTTGAGCCAGGATACTTTGACATTTTCAGAGAGTTACTGGTATTATCTGAATTTGCCAGTTCAGTTACTTAGAAGGCTGGAAATATTATTCTAACCCTGCCTGTATCTTTGCAGATGTGAAATGGTAGATTAACCCACTGCTAAGATTTTTATCCCCAAATAAACATCCTTTCTATACTCTCTGAACTTAGACGATCTTTTTTTTTTTAACTTAGGTAATGAAACTTTATATTTATTTATTTATTTACTCATTCATTCATTCATTTGTTGATTTATTTTTGCTTTTTGGATCACACCCAGCAACACTCAAGGGTTACTCCTGGCCCTTCGCTCTGCAATTACTCCTGGTGGTGCTCAGGGGACCACATGGGATGCTAGGGATCGAACCTGGGTCGATCTCATGCAAGGCAAATGCCCTACCTGCTGTGCTATCACTTTGGCCCTGGTTTTAGGGCACTGTTCATCTAACTCTTCAGATATGTTGGTTTAAGATATCTCTGGGTTTAAAAGCTCCCATTAGTGTGCTGTGGGGCAACTCAAGGTATGACAAAGTCAGTAATCGCATGTAGGCTTTTGGTTCTATATTCAACAATCCATTTCTTATATTCAGACTCCCCAGTGAGCATAAATGACTTTTAAAAGAAGAATAATCCTTACCAACTAGTACAGAGAAATCTCCTATGGACACTTTGAGTAGTGAAATTAGGAATGGCTGGTAAATCTTTAATGGACAATTGGCTTCATTCTTCATAGGCTTATGAGAACAGCTGCACCAAACTTACTAAACTGAAATTTTATGCATTCTGAAAAGGATCAACTTTTCCTTACTTCCTTTTTCCTATCTTTCTTCATCCTTCCCTTCCTTCTTGTCTGTCTTCCTTCTTTTATTGCTTCATTTCTTTCCCTTCCTGCATTAATCCTTCCTGTCCTCCTTTACTTTTTCTTCCCCTTCCTACTTTCCTTCTTTCTTCTAATTTTCCTTATTATATTTCTTCTTGTCTGTAAAACCTAGCTAAGTAGATTTACACAAAGTAACTCTGTTCATTATTGCCACAAATAGGTGTGATAAGAGCTTTTGCTTAAATATTGTCCATATCAGCTATACATAGGAGCTAAAATATTTTAGGGACAAAGAATAAAGTCCAAAGAAATTACCAGAACTATGGGATTTTCTATGAACATAGACCTTCATTTCATGGGCTACTAAAGAGAGTTATTATGTCCACAGAGCCAATATGAAAATTTAGCACCTGTATGTAATAGTTGATGTTAATTAATTTGGGCTTATTGTAGTGCAAATGCACAGTGAATGGAAAGGTAGGATTAAAAGATGCTTGTCCTTTATGTTACACTTTAAAATGTTTAACTATATCTCAAAATTTGAGGCAATGTATTTCCTGAAGAAGATATGTATATTTGCTAAATTTTTTATTTATTTTCTTTTACTTAGATTTGACAGTGTATCTACATATTAGTAAAATTGGATCATCAATATACATATGCTAGGTAATTAATTATATACAGATAGATTTATAGCATAGTTTAATTTAAAAAGTTTAGTATGAAATATTTCCAGCTTGTTCTAAAGTAGTTAATTACTTTGAAGCAAATAATGACAGTGGAAATTTCCTCACTAATATTCTGTGTATCTTAAAGGTAATTCTCTTTAAAATATAGATACTCTAATGCTATTTATAAAAGACTGACTTAAACTCTAATGATAAATAGAGGTTTAAACTATAACAATCATATAGGCAAATGTCACCTAAAATGGCAAGAATGGCCATACTTATATCAGATAAAATCAACTTAGTGTTCCAGCATCTATCATTCCACTATGTGACTGAAACCCAATCATGAACAGCTTTGTAATTGTATATCTCATGGTGGTATAATAAAATAATAAAAACTGTTGCTGCAGATTAAAAAAAAATTAACCTCAAAAAAGGCTAGAAAGAAACAGGTAAGGACATTATATAACTATGAAGGATATAGTAAGACTTAATTCTCATTAACAAATATAATTAAATATGTATCAAATGAAGGAGTAACAAAATATAAAAAGCAACGTTTAACAGACCTGAAGAAATAAACCAACAACAGCAAAATAGCAGCAGTGGACTTTGACAGCTTACACTTCCCAGTGAACAGATCAACTAGACAAGAACCAACAAGGAAACTACAGACTTAAGTAGGGGATAGACCAGAGGGACTAAAATAAAGTCATTTATACAAGTTTCAAATTCCACAAAACTTGAATGCACAGTCTTTTCAATTGCACATAGAATATTTTGAGGATAAATATGATGGAATAAAAATAGATTAATAAATTTGTGAATATTGAATAAATCATATCAGTTTTTTACAGATTACACTGATTAAAACTGGAAGTCAGCAATAAAAAGACACTTAAACAAGCCTCAGAATGGAAACTAAAAATCATGTACTATTAGCTCAAAAAATAAAATCAAATTGGTGGTGGGAAATGTGCACTGGAGGAGGGATGCATATTTTTACACTGTATGACTAAAATCCAATAATGAAAAGCTTTGTAATGGTCTATTGCATGGTGCTTCAATAAAATCAGTCTTTAAAAAAATTAATGAGAAAAAAGTTTCTGGAAAAAGATAAAAAGGCATATGCAAGGTATCAAAATATATGGGACACAGCAAAATTGGTACTAAGAGGAAAGTTAGAGCGGGGGTAAGAGTGGGGGGAAGAGCGGGGGGAAGAGCGGGGGGAGAAGAGCAGGGGGAGAAGAGTGGGGGGGAAGAGCCAGGGGGGAAGAGCCGGGGGAAGAGCAGGGGGAGAGCGGGGGTGGAAGAGTGGGGGAGGGAAGAGGGGGAAGAGCAGGGGGAGAGCGGGGAAGAGCAGGGGGAAGAGCGGGGAAGAGCCGGGGAAGAGTGGGTGGGGGAAGAGCGGGGGAAGAGTGGCGGGGGGAAGAGCGGGGGTAGAGTGGGGGGAAGAGCGGGGGAAGAGCGGGGGGAAGACTGGGGGGAAGAGCGGGGGAAGAGCAGGGGGAGGAAAGAGCAGGGGGAATAGCAGGGGGAAGAGCGGTTGGAAGAGCGGGGAAAGAGCGGGGGAAGAGCAGGGGAGGAAAGAGCGGGGAAGAGCGGGGGAAGAGGGGGAAGAGCGGGGGGGGGAAAAGTGGGGGGAAGAGCGGGGGAAGAGCGGGGGAAGAGCAGGGGGAAGAGCGGGGGAGAAGGGGGAAGAGCGGGGGAAGAGCGGGGGGGGAAGAGCGGGGGAAGAGCGGGGAGGAAAGAGTGGGGAAGAGCGGGCGGGGGAAGAGTGGGGGGAGACAAGCGAAGAGCTGCTACTGACTCGCACTGTGCCCAGCTGCTCATGAGGTGCCCAAGAGGGGTGGCAGTTTCTAGCCCTGGCCCGCCACCCCAGCAGAGCCTCACAACAAGCCAGACGACCCTCCACTCCATGAGGACCTCCATTTTCCACATCCGGACTTCCCCCTCGTCAGAAATCTACCCAGCAGACCAGCGTATCACAGCCCAGCTCATCAATAAATGCTGGATTTTGAGATGAGTACAAGAGTATGCTACCCACATGGCAGAACCTGGCAAGCTACCTGTGTCATATTTGATATGCCAGATACCAGTAACAATTATAGACCTCCATGACCTGATGGAATGGTTTGAGGCTCTTTATGTTCCTGGAGCAAGCAGGTGCCCTTGGGCTTTACTTGCATGAGACAGGTCATATGGAAATGTTACTGGTGCCCGCTCGAGCAAATCGATGATGAACGGGAAGACAGTGATACAGTGAAGAGGAAAGTTTCTGGCAGGAAACCAAACAATCTAACTTCACAACTAAAGAACCAGAAGAACAAATTAACCTCGTCTATAGAAGGAAGTAAATGATTAAAAAACGATAGCAGAAATAAGTAAAAATGAGCTGAAATACAATACAAAGTATCAATACAACCTTAAGCTGGTTCTTCAAATGAATATACAAAATTTGAATTCAGCCAAGCAATCTATTATTTAGCATTTAAAGTGCTTCCCAAAAAATTGAAAGAAAGAAATTCTTGTAAGCAGGTTGTCTGAGCTCAGAACTCATACAAAAAGTATGAATTTTCTCATACTTTTTCTGACAAAAAAGTAGAAAAATAACAAAAGAGGAAAATTACCGACCAATATCCCTGATGAACATGGATGCAAACAGCCTCTAGCTGTTTTATTTGTAAAGTTTTTGTGGACTCTGCATAATTTTTTATAGTAACTATCACTTTGCATTCCAACCTACAGTGTACAAATATTTCAATTTCTCCAACATCCAATAGTTGGTACCTTTCTAGGTCTTGAGTTAGTACAATTCCACAAAGGTGAGATGTGCTCTCACTATAACTCTGCATTTCCCTAGTTATTAGTGGTGTTGATTATTTAAGCATATATACATTGGTTATTCATATGTCTATGTTTATTCATATTTTTCTAAAAAAAGAGAAATGCCTATCCAAGTCCTTTTGCCTATTTTTAAATTGGGAGATCAGTATTATAGAGTTGTAGGAATTCCTTCTATATTTTTTGGCATATAGCACCTTATTAAATATAAGTTTTGCAAATATTTTCTCCCTTACTGTAGGTTGTTTTTTTGTTTGTTGTTAATTTGTTTTGCTGTACAGAATTTTTTAGTTTGATAAGTTGCACTTGGTTATTTTTGTTTATATTGTCTATGCTTCTGATATTGTATTCATGAAATCATTGCCAAGAATCATCATATCCTGAGGCTTTTCTCCTATATTTTCTTCAGATTCAGGTCATATTTTAAAAATATTTCATTCACTTGGGATTGATTTTTGCTTACGGTACAAGATAAAGGCCTAATTTCGTTCATTTGCATGTGGCTGTCCAAATTACCACATATATTCTACCCACCCCTCTGAGAGAGCCCCACAAAGTAATGAGAATATAGTGCCCTCATGGCAGAGCCTGGCAAGCTGTCCAATGCGTGTTCGATATGCCAAATCCAGTAACAAAAATGTTTATTTTCCTGACCCGAAAGAGCCCTTAATACGGCAGCAGTAAGAAAGGCAAACAAGCAGTGCCTGATAAAATTTCACGGCTGTCCTAGGCTGCAAAAAAGAAGAAGAACTAAAATGACTGTCTGTACTTTCAATGCACGTATACTGGCATCGGAAGCATATATTGAGGATCTGATGCTGAAAGCAAGAAAGGTCAAGTACGACATCATTGGTCTGACTGAGACGAGGAGGCGCCAGTCGCATCATGCTGTATTTGACACTGGAGAAGAATTGTTCCTTGGAACATGTGATGAAAGAGGCATTGGTGGCGTTGGTGTCCTTGTCAACACGAACATGGCTGTCAACATTTATTCATTTGAATGCCTAACAAACCGAATAGGACGATTACACTTGAGGAGATGTGGCCCACTGCCAGCAATTTCTTTCTTCATTGTCTATACACCAACATCCACATACAAGGAAGATGAAATTGAGAAATTCTACATGGAATTGGAGGAGTTCTATAAAAAGATCACACCTTCTACAAGATCATAGTTGGTGATTTTAATGCCAAGATAGGACCGAGAAGATCGGCTGAAGAACTCCACATCGGGACCCATGGCCTAGAATGGAACAAACAGGGTGAGAGACTATCTGAGTTCATCATGTCCACCAAGACTATTCATGGGAACTCACAGTTTCAGAAGGCTGAAGCAAAACGTTGGACATGGGAATCTCCTGGCGGACAGTTCCACAATGAAATTGACCACATCATCTTCAATCGACGGTTTTGTCTGACCAATGTTGCTGTCGTCCCCCAAATTCCAGAGAGGATCGGACCACCGTCTCCTTCGTGCAAAATTCTACTTCCCTCAACGGGGAGAAAAAGCTGCAAAGTTTAAGAAGAGAACTCCCAGAACGACCACCAACTGGGAACTCTTTGGCACCATTGCGGCAACATGGGAAGATACCATCATTGATGACATCGATGAAGAATACAACCGACTGGTTCAGCACCTCCATGATTGTGCGAAGAATGCCGAGAGAGAGAAAGACACAAAAGGACGCTTTGTCTTCAGAAACTCTTGAGCTCATTCGCCAACGTGGCAAGGCGCGAGCCTCAAGAGACCAAATGCTAACGTCCAAGCTTGCTAAACAGTGCAGAGAAGCGATAAAAGCAGACCTCAAAGACAGAAGAGCAGAAATACTGGAAGATGCAGCAGAAGCCGGGAAAAGTATTCGCACTGCCCGCCTGTCCGTCACCAACTATAAGACCAAGATGACTGCCCTCCGACGCCTTGATGGATCTATCACATCTTCCAGAAAGGCAATGGAGAAGATTATCCAGGACTTCTACTCAAATCTCTTTGATAGCCACATCCACCTGCCCACATACCAAATTCCACAGGATGGATATGTCATTCCCAATGTTCTCCCTTCTGAAATCCGACATGCCATCTCATCGGTAAAGAAGGGAACAGCACCAGGCCCAGACAAAATCAGACCCGAACATCTGAAGAATCTGCCGTCGGTACTCATCAATACACTAGCTCGGCTCTTCACATGCTACCTGTCCGAATGCAAGGTGCCCTCCCAATGGAAAACCAGCAGGACAGTTCTACTGTTCAAGAAGGGAGACATTCACGACATCGGCAACTATCGCCCCATCTGCCTGTTGTCTGTCATCTACAAGCTGTTTACACGAGTCATCCTGAACAGGATTAGCAGAACACTAGATGAAGGACAACCATGCGAGCAAGCAGCTTTCCGGAAAGGATTCAGCACAATCGACCATATCCACACAGCAACCAAGCTCATTGAGGTTTGTAGGGAGTACAAGATGCCACTCTGTCTCACGTTCATTGATTTACAGAAAGCCTTTGATTCTGTGGAGACTGAAGCAGTCATCGAAGCCCTAGTCAAACAGGGTGTTCAAACCCAATACATCAAGATCCTTCGTGAGTTGTATTACGGATTCACCACCAGGATCTCACCATTCTACAAAGAAGTGATCATTGATGTCAAAAGAGGGGTTCGACAGGGTGATACCATCTCACCAAAACTCTTCAGTGCCACCCTCGAGAACATCATGAGACAATTAGAATGGGAAGGAATGGGAGTGAAGATAGATGGTCGGCAACTACACCACCTCCGCTTCGCTGATGACATCGTTCTAATAACACCAAACATTAGCCAAGCGGCACAAATGCTGGCTGACTTTGACCGAGAATGTGGAAAGGTAGGTCTACAGCTGAATCTGAAGAAAACTATGTTCATGAGAAATGAACTAGTTCCAGAGGCCCCATTCACTCTCAATGGAACAAACATCTCTGAATGCAGCAGTTATGTGTACCTAGGTCGAGAAGTCAACATGATGAACGACCTAAAACCTGAGCTGCGCAGGAGGAAGAGAGCGGCATGGAATGCCTTCAAAGGCATCGAAGAAATAGCTAAAAAGGACAAAGAACCTCCGGCTCCAGGCACATCTCTTCGACTCCACCGTTCTCCCTGCATTAACATACGCCTCAGAGACCTGGGCCCTACGAAAGCAGGATGAGAATGCTATTCGGGTCTCCCAGAGAGGCATCGAAAGAGCTATGCTTGGAATATCACGTCTCACTCAAGTGAGAGAAGGAATCGGAGTTCTGACCTCCGTCGCTATTCCAGAATCAGGGACGCTGTCTCGTTTGCCAAGACATCGAAAATCAGATGGGCTGGACATGTAATGCGATTTGGAGACAACCGCTGGACTAGAGCCGTTACTGACTGGATCCCACGGGATGTCAAAAGATCACGTGGCCGCCCACCTACAAGATGGTCAGACTTCCTTGTTAAGACCCTGAAGGAACGGTTTGAGGCTCTTCATATTCCTGAATCAAACAGATGCCATTGGGCTACATTGGCACGTGATAGGGTCCAATGGAAATGTTACTGGCGCCCGCTCGAGCAAATCGATGAATAATGGGATTCAAGTGATCAAGTGATTCTGGAAAATTTCATTGAAAATAGGTAAGTGGATTTATTTCTTGTCTCCCTTTCTTTCATTGGTTTATATGTGTACCACAACAATACTATTGTTGTCATTACAATGGTATTTTGATTGTCTTTGAAATATGTGTTGAAATCAGAACATGTGATAACTTCAGTTTGTTCTTTTTCAAGATTATTTTGTAAATTCATGATATATTTGTGGTTCTACTGAAATGTAGAACTGCTTTTCCTATTTTTTTAAAAATTTTCCATTTGGATTATTTTGATAGGGATTGCACTGACTTGAAATCAGTATGGATGCTATGGGAATTTTATTAATAGTAAATATTTCAATCTATAAATATAGAACATGCTTTTATTTGTCTGAATTAAGAAATTTTTATTACTATTTTAAAAGTCTTTGGACTAGAGAGATATCCCTAGTTTGATTCCAGAGTCATATGGTCCCAGAGTAATACCATGGGTCACTCCTGAGCACGGAGTCAAGAATAGAGCCTGAGCACCACAGAGAGTGCACCAATCTCTGCCCCAAACTATGTCTTTTATCACTCAGGTAAATTTCTTCTTAAATATTTAATTCTTTTTGTTATGTAAGTGAGATTATTTCCCCAATTTTCTTGTCTTTTTTCTAAATTTATTTATTCATTCATCCATCTATCTATCTATCTATCTATCTATCTATCTATCTATCTATCTATCTATCTATCTATCTATCTATCTATCTATCTATCTATCTATCTATCTATCTATCTATCTATCTATCTATCTATCTATCTATCTATCTATCTATCTATCTATCTATCTATCTATCTATCTATCTATTTGCTGTTTGGGTCACACCCGACAATGCTCAGGGGTTTCTCCTGGCTCTGCACTTAGGAATTACTCCTGATACTGCTCGGGGGACCTTATGGGATGCCGAGGATCGGATTTGGGCCGGCACTGGCCAGCCACGTGGAAGGCAAATGCCCTACCTGCTGGACTATCGCTCCAGCCCCCAATTTTCTTTTCATGTCATTTATTGTTAATGTATAGTGGGAAACTAACTGCGTTGTGAAGTTTTCAGTTTTACTGAGTCCATTCATTAATTCCACAGTCTTCTTTGCACTCATCGGGGGGTTTCTTTATATAATATGTCACTTACAAGTAGTAACAGTATTTTTCACTATTAGTTGATGCTATCTTTTGTTTTCCTCAGTAAAGTCTGAAGTAATTTATTTCTCTCCTTAGAATTTCTATCATGAAAGTCTTTTGAATTTTTTAGCAGTTCAGCTTGTGTCATGATCCTGTCAGTCACAGTTGGTTCTGCATTTGACCTCTAGTAAAACCATGGACTTGATTGAGGCTGGACTAATAGTACAGTGGGGAGGGCATTTACCTTGCACGTGGCTGACAGGGTTTGAACACCAGCATCCCATATGGTTTCTGCCCCTCACGGTGTTGCAGGTGTGGCTTCAGTGCCCAGCTGTATCAGCAGGTGGCAGACAGGAGACAGGCTTGTCTACATCCAGGGCTCTGCCCTGTGGGCTCTGGATGGTGGATAGTTGATGGTCTGACAGAAAAAGACTGGGTTCCCTGGGATGAACCCAGAGCCACGGCAGAGCCTGGCAAGCTACCTGTGGTGTATTCAATATGCCAAAAATCACTATCACTATCACTATCTATCTTCCCATTCATCATCTATTTGCTCGAAGCGGGCACCAGTAATATCTCCATATGTCCTGTCTCATGCTAGTAGAGCCCAAGGGTATCTGCTTGCTCCAGGAACATAAAGAGCCTCAGACAATTATATTAGGTCATGGAAACAACCTAATATAATTGTTACTGGTATTTGGCATATAAAATATGACACGAGCAGCTTGCCAGGCGTGCCTTGTGGGTGGCATACTCTTGTAGTCACCTCTAAGTACAGCATTTATTGATGAACCGTGTGGCCGAGATAGACTCATCTACTGCTGGGTGGAGTTCTGACGAGAGGGAAGTCCGATGTGGAAGATGGCAGCCCTCATGGAGTGGGGGGGTTGTCTGGCTTGTTGGGGAGGCCCTGCTGGGGTGGTAGGCCAGGGCTAGAACCAGCCATCTCTCCCGGGCGCCTCGTGAGCAGCCGGGCATAGGGAGAACAAGTAGCAGCTCTGCCCATGTCTGTAATTCTCTGGATCAGCATACCTGGGCCGGATTGAAAATCCAGAAAAATCCAGAAAATGCCAAAAATAGTAACAATAATGGACCTCATTTCCAAAGAATGGAGACGTTACTGGTGCCCATTTGAGCTAATCGACGAACAATGGGAAGTCAAGTCAAGTCATCTCATATGGTCCCCAGAGCACTGTCCAGAATAATTCCTGAGTGCAGAGTCAGGAGTAACCTCTTAGCATTGCCTAAAATTTAAAAAAAAAAGACCCCAAACTCATTGACTAGATCTTAATGTTCCTTTCGCCATTCTAAAGTATAAATGTTTGATAATGATTTTATTTCTATGTGAATGAAAACCACATTTTTTGGGAGGATAAAAGTTGTACCTTTCCTAGTTGTACTCAGGCTGTGTGCTCAGGGATCACCCTTGGCAGTATTCAGAAAACCAAGAACTCATTTGATTTGTGTTTGTGTGTCATAAAATACATGCAGGGCAAGTATCTTACCCACTCTACTATATCTGCACCTCTATTATACACCATATAGTACAGCAGGCCAGCAACAGTGTATTTAGAATCTCCTGTTCCCTACAAACTTCTGAAAATTAGTTGTGTTGAAGCACGTTTGTATTATTTTCATTATCCCATTCCTGGAGGGAATCCTCTTATAGCTAAAGAATATTCAAAGTCACTTTGCATCTTAAGCCAGAAGTCTAGTGATGACCCCGAGCTCCTGTGCCTTGTTGCCACCCTCTCGAAGCACACCAGGCTAATTAAGTGTGTGGTCTTCAGTGTTGCGTTCAAATTCTGAGTCTTGTGTGGGAAACGGTCAAGCAGCTTGACTTCTCTCTGTCTTGATTTTATTGTACATAAAATGAAGACATTTTTATTTTTTATTTCTTATTTTTATTGTACATAAAATAAGATTACAGGACTAGTGTGAAATTTTCCTGAGATAATGCAAAGCCTGGTGGAAATTCAGTATATAGTCTCTCTCTCTCTCATTCCGTCTCTGCCCTTTATGTTCTTCTCTTCTCTCCCTCACCCGGTGGTCTCTCCACACTCAGGCTTCTGTACTCAGAGTTTCCTAACTGGGCTGCCTCTTGTTAATTTCTCTTCTTGATAAATTTATAATTTATCTTCTTGGAAAATTTCCCAAAGTGAGTGATATTGGCAACTGAACTTGCACGGAATAATCCAGGAGGTGGTAGCAGCCCCTGGTATAACTGGAGATGGAGGTTTTTTCCCTTTGTTCACTTAAAGAAGCGGATTTTCAGGGAGGAACACTGAGTGATTATTTTTTTCTGGAAAAGAGGCAGTAGACCAAGTAAGTTCAAGACCAAGTAAGCTCAAATGTTTTACTTACAGTTTTGAATGTTATTTCTGAAACACAAACCTGTCCTGTTTTTCTGCCCTGGGATCTTGCGCTCTCATCAAAGCCCAAGTGATGCGTAGCCCCCAGACTCTGCCGGGCTGTTTCTCACAGTGGGGTCTGCTCATGCGCTCACGCAACCTTGCTACTGCGCTTTGATTGATAGACTTGCTCAATTTCCCCCCTAAAGCAAGAGGTTCCCAGAACCTGTCTCTTCCCAGAAGAATTTCTGGTAGCTCACTACTTCCAACTAAAAAATGGAATCTGTCCTCTCTTTCAGTAGACAAGACTTGCTGGTTACTTCAGCCAACACAGCATTTATTGATGAACCGTGTGGCCGAGATAGACTCCATCTACTGCTGGGTGGAGTTCTGACGAGAGGGAAGTCCGATGTGGAAGATGGCAGCCCTCATGGAGTGGGGGTTGTCTGGCTTGTTGGGAGGCCCTGCTGGGGTGGTAGGCCAGGGCTAGAACCAGCCATCTCTCCCGGGCGCCTCGTGAGCAGCCGGGCATAGGGAGAACAAGTAGCAGTCAAAGGGAAAACGCTGCATTGCCCAAAGTTAAAGCATAACAGGCGATAAGATGTGTCTTTGTAGGGGTGCTAGCCTTGGGGATCAGCTACCAAACTCCAAAGTAGTCCATGTTGAAGAAGTAGTTCACAGAGGAACAGTTTCCACCCACCACTGTCTCCTCTCCCTCCCCTCCTCTCCCCTCTTCTCCCCTTCTCTCCCCTCCTCTCCCCTTCTCTCCCCTCCCTTCTCCTCCCCTCCCCTCCTCTCCCCCTCCCCTCCTCTCCCCTTCTCTCCCCTCCCTTCTCCTCCCCTCCCCTCCTCTCCCCTCCCCTCCTCTCCCCTTCTCTCCCCCCCTTCTCCTCCCGTCCCTTCCCCTCCTCTCCCCTTCTCTCCCCTTCTCTCCCCTCCTCTTCCCTCCCTTCCGTCTCCTCTCCTCCTCTCCCCTTCCCCTCCCTCCCCTCCTCTCCTCTCCTCTCCTCTCCTCTCCTCTCCTCTCCTCTCCTCTCCCCTCCCCTCCCCCCTCTGATATGCTTATCTATCAATCTATCCATGTATATGTAACAGTGAATATTATAGTATGTATTTCTATAAAAATCTCTGCCTTTATGGATCACACATTCTCACGTGTAAGCAACGAGATAGGAAAATAATGTGGGAGAGTGTCCTTGATGAAGAAAGTAGCCTGTTAGCCCCGCTTGCCCCGTTGACGTGAGGAATCATTTACAGTTCAGCAGGAGATAGGCGAGAAAGCTGCAAGGGGTGAGCCCTTGTTTTCTCCCCTACCTGCTCACCTAGCCGGAGCTCCCTGGGCGGGTCTGCAGGCTGGGCGCTGCCACCCCAGCCTTCATGCGACAATCTGGGAGAGCCGTCTGGGATGTGATTCCGGCTTGAGAAATGATCCAGTTGCTAGCACTCACTGTCGTCGTGGGAAGCAGGCTGTTGTTCAAGTGTTATTATTAATGAGAATTACTGCTGGACAGCTTGAACCGAGGATAATTTATTCTCTGTGAACTTCTAATTGCAGTGAAATGGTTCATTCCCTGCCACACTTGTCCATCTTGCTTGTTCCCGTCTTTCACGCACGGTCGACTGCAGGCAAATACGGTAGAAATGCGCAAGCTGCGAGAGAAGGGAAAGTCTCACTTCCCAGACCCCATGGAAGCAGGGGCGGAGAGGCCACAGGCAGAGAGCAATTTGGGGAACGCGGCAAAAGCAATTTGGGGAACGCGGCAAAGCTTCCCACCTGCCCGACTTCCACAGAGCCGGGCAGCGCGTGGGCAACGGCAGGCAAGAGAGAAACCAGCCCTTTGCTGAGCCCACGCTTCTCTTGGCCCTTCCTCCGTCGTGAAATTGAGCACACACCCACCCACGTTCTTTGTCGTTGTTCTTCAAAAGATTTCTTTGGCAAAACCATCCACTGCAGTGGAAAGGCAGTGGCGTTGCTGTTTGGGTGCCTTCATGCTAACTCACTGCCAAATTTTCCCCTTCCATGAGTTTTGTTCTCTCTCTTGTCCCTGGTAGGATGTTGGCTTGTCTTTTGGTCTTGCATGAAGGTCATCAAATGTGCTCTCGACTGGCTGCTCTCTTGGCCATAGAAGCTCATGGTAGGGTTTGACTCCTTACTGTATTTATCTGAGATTGGGTCACTGGGGTTTAGCAGTATATGGCTGGAGGTGAAAGATACATGTGGTTTGGGTGATACTGCTATGTAATAGTGAACTAGTGACAGTGTTTCACCCGAGGGTGGTCTTGGTTGTCATAGAGCAGCCATTCTACTGTAGACAGTCTTTGGGGGACCACATGGCTAGCCAGCAAGCCAACACAAGACATCTCTGTGCATGTGTGTGAGCATACGCGCACACACACACATACCAGGCAGATGGGAGAGGGTGGGGGAGGGAGGGGGACAGAGAGAGAGGCAGTGTCTTGACTTCTTTGCTGTGATCTTAGACATTTTTATATTCATGGGATAATGGAACTAGAGGAATCCCAAAGACTGCCTGCATGGTGCTAAGAAGCACAGATCCTAGATGATGTCAGATTCTCAACTTTTCCTAATAATGTCTTACTTCTTTGGAGAGAGGGTGGCTTGCATTGAATTTGAGAAACAATGGAAAAGGACCCAAGTAACTGTTCTGTGAGCGCTGTCTTCTCTGGTAGCTGCTGAATCTGCAATTCTCCTGTGGTAGTAGGTACAGTCTGAGCAAGAGGCAGTAAATATTCAACAAAGGCAAGGGGAAAGGCCACAGTCTAGAGTAGAGGAATTCTGTGATTTCCTCCCAGTGATAACTAGCATAAGAAGTTCATCTTCTTGCGACATTGGTGAGTTGACATTGACACTCTGCCACACACCGTGGCCCAGCCGTGGTGTTGGAAAATTGTATGGTTGAAACTCTCTCATTAACAGATGCCATCACATAAATCATGGCACCTAAATACAAATTAGATGAAATAAAAAAGAAGTAATGGTCATGGCGTTGGGTGCTGGAACAGAGAAAGTTGCAAAGACAGTGGCCTGTTTTATTTCACTGACAGGAAAGAGATTCTTTCTTCTCAAGTCCCTCTTGCAGGTGATAAACATCTACCAGGATATGCAGCATGTGAGAGCGCTAGCCACTGAATTTTATAGGGTTCACCCCCACCCCTCAACCCAGTCCACTTTGATCCTCTGTTCATGCCATGCATGAAAACTTTGCTAAGGTACAAGCTCCTCTTTGCTTCATAATTCTTGACTGTAAAGTGGAATTAACAGAATTCTTTTCTGCAGGGCTATTAGACTTAGCTCACTGGGTTCCCATTCCAGTGACTAAATGACTCCAGAGCAATAGTACAGCAAGTCATACTCTTGCTTTTCATGCCATTGACCCAGCTCCAGTCCTCCGTACTCTGTATGGTCCCCTGAGCACTGCCAGGAATAATTCATTAATACACAGCCAGGAATAATCCCTGCATATCCCTTGGCCAATGTCTCCCAAATCGTAATAATATCTACATGGGGAGAAACACCCCCAAAGGACAAATATATATCCCTCCCCAAAAGAACCTAAAGGAAACACAGAAATGCAAAATTTGGTATATTACATTTATAAAGCCACAGCGACTAACACAGTTATTAACTGTGCTTTGGGGTGTTGTTTTCCTGAGTCTTTTTTTATTTTTTTTGGGTTCCAGGACTCTTTCACTGGAAGCTGCCACATTGCACTGTATTCCCAACCCTAGGGTCAGCTTCTTTGTGACATTTCTGAAGCACATCCTTGGCATTTTGATGTGAAGAGAAGAAATGGGCACTTTTTTTTTAAAGTATTTTATTATACCATCGCGAGATATACAATTACAAAGATATACAATTAAAAAGTTCATATTTGGGTTTTGGTCATACAGTGTTCCAGCACCCATCCCTCCACCAGTGCCCATCTCCCACCACCAATGTCCCCGGTTCCCTCCCCCTCCCCCAGCCTGCCTCCATAGCAGGTTCTTTATTTCTTTCCCTTTCTCTCTATCTCTTTCTCTTTTCCTTCCCTTCCAGACTATGGATTACAGAACATACATTAAAGGAGTGTCATGTGTATCTTTTTGCCTCTATTTAATGCTCAGTTCTAGATTGGTATTAGTACTTTTCGACAGTTGTTAGCACACTGTTCCAAGAAATGGGCACTTTGGACACTTCTCCTCCACTTCCAAAGTGGTTGGTCAGTGTGGGTGAGATTTTCCAGAGAAATCCGAGGAGTTCCACAGAAATAAAGACTTGCTAGAAAGTTGCTTGTTTCTGTCAACCATTGTGTGGCTCTCTCAGCCCGTGATGGGCACATGCTTTTTTTACTTTGGGCATATGTAGTAGAGGATTTTGCCCAAGTGGTTAGCATGATCATCTTGGGGGCATTTGGAGCATTATTTGTGGAAGAGATGCCACTTCCAAGCCAGAATGACCAAGGCTCAAGTCTCTCTGTGCCTCTGGACAAGTCAGTTAATGTCCCAGAGCTGCCAATTGTCATTTGCAGGAGGAGGCTGCTAGCATGCGTGCTGCTGTGAGAGATGGCAGCTTGTAAAGTGCAGGGGCCATCCGCAGGGCTGTTCTGCTGGTCCTTTCCCTGTCGTCCACAGGCACACCTGCGTTCCAGCAGCACCTGGGTCCTGTCAACACTTGCTGCTGATTTTCTTTGAGACCTTTACTTGCATGCTCGTGATGTGGAACTACACATGGGCTTTTCTTGCTGAGGGAATGGGAGAAGTCTGTAGCCCTTGGCTTCAGGCTCTTTTTTTTAAATTTTTTATTTTTACAATTACAAAGATATACACTTAAAAAGTTCATATTTGGGTTTTGGTCATACAGTGTTCCAGCACCCAACCCGCCACCGGTGCCCATCTCCCACCACCAACGTCCCCGCTTTCCCTCCCCCTCCCCCAGCCCTGCTCCATGGCAGGTTCTTTATTTCTTTCCCTTTCTCTCTCTTTCTCTTTTCCTTTCCCTCCAGACTATGGATTACAGAACATACATTAAAGGGTTGTCATGTGTATCTTTTTTGCCTCTATTTAATGCTCAGCTCTAGGTTGGCATTAGTACCTCGACAATGGCTTCAGGCTCTTCAGACTGACACTTTGGTTGCATGAAGCACAGGATGCCTGTGGCTTCCAGGCGAGCTGTTCTTTCCCTTCAGGTTGTCCATCACACAATATCCCTAAGAAACTCTTTTGGTATCACAAACCATCTTTTGGTAAGATTGTTATTCTGACAGCCAATCAAACGCTTTCAGAAATCAAGAGTATTAGAGCTTGGCTAGGGTGGGATGAATTAGTGGGAAGGGTTAGAAGAGAAAAGGGGTTAAGCTTGGAAAGAGATAACAAGGGGGAGATACTCAGGGAGCTTGGAAAAAGGCACCAATTCCAAAGAACGATTTCTCAGAGCTGTTAATAAAAATCCCTCCAATGGAAACATTTTCACTAACAAATTCCTCTAAGAAGAATAAAATTTCCTTAATATTGTATTTATGCTTAGTGTAGGGGTGCTTGGCTGTCTTGCATTGAAATGTTACAAGGTGAAAGGGGATGAAACATCCCTTCCAGTTAGGAAGGAAACCTGTGATATCAAACCTGTGCTCTCTGGGTGACAGAAACATCATCCAATTCCTTTTCTGTCAGGTCCCAAATATAGACAGAAATGGAGCACAGAGGGTGCTTCCTTGGGCACATTCTACTTTCCTCGTCTTCCCAACTGAAAATGGGACCAGGGAGTGAGGAGTCACAGACCCCTAGCACCAAGGAGCTGGTAGTTGTAAAACACTGCAGAGACACAGAACTTGCCCACCACTGAGCATATTACTGGAGAAACACCCTGCAGAACCCAGCAGGCTTCTGCAAACAACGCATCCCTTTAAGTTAATTGGTGTTATATAGAAGCTGAAATGTTCCACTTATTTACAAAGCTACAGATTTATGTAAAGCAAAACCAATTACACTTAATGCCTAAACTATTCCAGGTGCTCAGTGATAATGTTGCTAGGCGCTGGAGAAGAACAGCCGCCTGAATGCATCCTGTTCCGAGTGGAAGGCTGTGTAGTTATTGCAATTTAGCTAATCACGAGTGTCAACCCCAACGTAAAATTTTTCAGCTCTCTGGTGTTTGATTTGGGCCAACTTTATAATTCTATAGATCTCTTTTCGTCTCTAAGGATGAGGGAGAGAATAATAAGTGCCATTTATTATTGCATAGAAATTAAGGGGATGGGCGGCCGCAAGGCAAAGGAAGGTGAGTGTATTTATACGGGGAGCTGTTCACTTGAACTGAGCGGAGGTGCTTAAGGGTATCTCAATCTTTTGGGTGTTCATTAAAGCCCAACTGTAAACGTGACATTGCAGCAAAGAAAACTCGTAAGGCCTCTTCAGGGTTGCCCTCACTATTTTGTGGAGCACAAGTGCCAAAGAAAGGAAGAACTTGTAACAACGGCCAAAGCAAGAGCTGATCCCTGTAAGAGCTAGTCCATTCATCTGTCCTCAACGCAAACAGACAAAAGAAAACAGTTTGAGTTTAGAGAAACACCTGGTGCTTTACAGCTGCTCTTTGGCAATTAAAAATAAACATCATACCTAATCAGAACGGGTATATCTTTTATTCTACAGATATAAAATATTTTACGTTTACACAGGGGAGGTGCTTAATTGCAGAATCATTTGCAATCAGCTGGTAAACCCACCTATGCAATCAAGCGTGAGCTGTCTCAGAAAGTCCTGTTCCTGGGCTTTCTCGTCTTTAAGAGGCCCAAGAATGAGTCATGTGTTTGTTACAACTAGAGGTGCCTGAGGGGGAAGAAAAGCAAACTCTTGGGTTAGGACAGTCATTAGCAGAGGTCAGAAAGAGTCCTCTGAAGCAGAGGGCATTTGGCGAGTCCTGCTGTAAAGGAACTGGACGTGTCACAGGATTTTTATTTATTATTAAAGAAGGGTTTCCATACTTTGGGAAGAATCTTCTTTGGAAGATGATCTTTTCAAATGGAATCACAGTGAGATACGCAGTTACAAACTTGTTCACGATTGGGTTTCAGCCGTACAATATTCCCAACCATACCTGTCCCTTCATCAGTGGACATTTCCCAGCACTGTTTCCCTTCTGCTTCCTCCTCCTGTCTGCCTCTATGGCAGGCAATTTTCTCTCTTTCTTTCTCTCTCTCTCTTTCTTTCTTTCTTTTCTTTCTTTCTTTCTTTCTTTCTTTCTTTCTTTCTTTCTTTCTTTTCTTTCTTTCTTTCTTTCTTTCTTTTCTTTCTTTCTTTCTTTCTTTCTTTCTTTCTTTCTTTCTTTCTTTCTTTCTTTCTTTCTTTCTTTCTTTCTTTCTTTCTTTCTTTCTTTCTTTCTTTCTTTCTTTCTTTCTTTCTTTCTTTCTTTTTCTTTCTTTCTTTCTTTCTTTCTTTCTTTCTTTCTCTCTTTCTCTCTCTCTTTCTTTCTCTCTCTTTCTTTCTCTCTCTTTCTTTCTTTCTCTCTTTCTTTCTCTCTTTCTTTCTCTCTCTTTCTTTCTCTCTCTCTCTCTTTCTTTCTTTCTTTCTTTCTTTCTTTCTTTCTTTCTTTCTTTCTTTCTTTCTTTCTTTCTTTTCTTTCTTTCTTTCTTTCTTTCTTTCTTTCTTTCTTTCTTTCTTCTTCTTCCTTCCTTCCTTCCTTCCTTCCTTCCTTCCTTCCTTCCTTCCTTCCTTCCTTCCTTCCTTCCTTCCTTCCTCCCTCCCTCCCTCCCTCCCTTTCTTCCTTCCTCCCTCCTTCCTTCCTTCCTTCCCTCCCTCCCTCCTTTCTTCCTTCCCTCCCTCCTTCCTCCCTCCCTCCTTCCCTCCTTCCCTCCTTCCCTCCTTCCATCCCTCCTTCCCTCCTTCCATCCCTCCTTCCTTCCCTCCTTCCTTCCTTCCCTCCTTCCTTCCCTCCTTCCTTTCCTCCTTCCTTCCCTCCTTCCTTTCTTCCCTCCTTCCTTTCCTCCCTCCCTTCCTCCCTCCCTTCCTTCCTTCCTTCCTTCCTTCCTCCTTCCTTCCTTCCTTCCTTCCTTCCTTCCTTCCTTCCTTCCTTCCTTCCTTCCTTCCTTCCTTCCTTCCTTCCTTCCTCCCCTCCCTCCCTCCCTCCCTCCCTCCCTCCCTCCCTCCCTCCTCCCTCCCCTCCCTCCCTCCCTTCCTTCCTTCCTTCCTTCCTTCCTTCCTTCCTTCCTTCCTTCCTTCCTTCCTTCCTTCCTTCCCCATTTTGGGACTCACCTGGTGATGCTTAAGGGTTACCTCCTGGCTCTGCACTCAGGAATTATTCCTGGTGGTTCTCATGCGACCATGTGGAATGCCGGGGATCAAGCCTGGGTCAGCCGCATGCAAGGCCTATATCCTCCCTGCTGTACTATCTCCACACCCCATCAGGCACTTTTCTTTGCTCGTCTCTCTCTCTCTCTCTCTCTCCTTTTGGGCATAATGATTTGCAATACAGGCACTAAATGGTTATAATGTTTATCCCTTTACCTATTTTCAGCACTAAGGTCTTGTTTACAGTGCTTTTTGGAAGATGATTTTCTGGACATGTCTGATGTGGCAACAGTGCTTAGAAAATTCCTCTAAGCCCCCCTGAGGGGCTTGATCCCTTGACTCTTCTCAGCACTCATTAAACCTTCCTTAATTTCCTTCTTTCCTTTAATCTCATTCATTCCTTCAGTTACGCTTTTTTGCCCTCTTTAGGGGCAGCTATCATCTGCCTTGTTGAAGACCTCTCTTACGCTAAGGCTGCTTTCCCCTCTCAGCAAACTCCCTTCATGAGTTCAAACCTTAATTCACTATATCAAGTACAATTTCAAGATTGAATATAGTAATATCTCATACAGATTTATCTTCTACTCAGACTCAGTATATGATCATGATGCCTGGCAGGTAATAAATGCTCAAAAATATGCTGAAAGGAAAAACTATTAACATACAGTTATTTTGATTCTATGGCATATTAAAACTCTAATATCTTCTACTTTGCTTTAAATAATTGAACCAGTCTAAAAATATGCAGAATAGTTTTATGCATCAGAAATATAGTTTTGTGGTCATAAAGCAATTCCCTAAGCTTCCAGTTACTTTATTAATTATAGTGTGTAACATTGGTAGCACACAATTGCAGTTTACTAGAAGATTTATAGTCTCGGTAAATAAAATACACAGAAACTATTTGAAAAGCTAGTCCCACACTTACTCATTCTTAAGCTAAAATGCATAAAGTGTTCAGCTGAAGATAACAATGAAAACTTTGCTCCTAAGATAGGCAGAGTCAAATATAGTTTCATAGGGCTGTCTCCCAGAGATCAATACTTGAGGAAAACTCTTGTGTGCTCCCATAAAATTTCAGAGACTTTTCATTGAGGGAGAAGTGTTTCTTCGAGATTACTTCCACGGATGTTCTGGGCATTAAAATGATTTAGATTACAATATCTGAAAAAGGAAAAAAAAGAAGGCACTTTTTAAGGCCGGATGTAGATGACTTGATAAATCTTTTTTTTTTTTTTTTTTTGCTTTTTGTGCTTGCTCACCTTTTTATTGTGGGCATATAGATACTGGCTCCACAGAGGGGATCATTTAAGAATACAATTCACCAGAATGGTCTGTATAAGAGGACAATAGGGTTTTAGTACACACGATGGTATCTCATAAGGACTTTTAGATGGTGCCCTTTGTGCAATCAGGGAGTGAGACTGAGCAACTAAAAAGTTGGATACTCTGCCAACTTTATAGAATTCTTGGTGGCAAGGCTTATGAAAGGTTGATCAGCCACCATAGGAATTTATAAATTCAGTGCTGAGACTTGTGGACAAAACCATAGTTGAAAAGTAAATACATGAATACTTCTAGAATGGGCAGCGACTCAAGAAAAATGTAGTTTAGGTGTGTTCTAAGTACCAGACACCACGTTAGAGGGCTCACTTTTCCCTAAAGTTCTTGCATTTTTACTTTTAAGTCTGAATGGCTGGAATTATTCCTATTATTTCATGGAGAAGGAAATAGATTCAAAGAGATTAGATCACTTCCTTAGGATTCATAGATCCATGATAGCAGAGGCTGTGTTTGGACCTAGAGCTCTATTATTCTGAACTCTGCACTGTCTCTCTATAGCATGCCACCTCCAGAGACTAATTATTTTCTTAAACACTTTTGAGAAAGCTCTAGGAAAACGGAATTTTCATATGTAGGCTATGGTCACTGTTCTAGTCCTAGAAACTTAACCAGTGCCTACCATGTAGCAAATGTTAATATTTTTTGAGCAATTGAAAGAATTTGGGCAATTGAATCAAATTTAATTTGATCACATAAATCTCTGAGGCCAATATCTGGTTTGTGTATGTGAAGGTTTCTAAAGTGAATTTCACTTTTCTTCTTAATTGCAAAAATGAATGGGAAGAAAAGAACACTGCTTGAATACCTAGCTATCAGTCTCTGTTTTATGTCATTCTCCATTAATGATATAGATTATGAGCAAGATTATTAGTATTATTGGCACAATCATGGAAACTTTGTAATGGTTCACAATATTAAAAAAACAGTGGCATCCTAAATACAAATATACAAGTGACCATGTTCCTTAGCTCCATTGAGAAATCTGTACTCTCTTTTTAGCATCCAGTATTGGGTACCTATTTATGTGAAAGAATTACAGATGTTTTCCTAATATTTTTCAATGAGGAAAAACATTTTGTCTGCTGACTTCCATTATCCCCCAATCTAAAGAGTCTTGGATATGACATCCCATATTTGCTTGATTTCAGATTTGATTCAAGAGTCCTCAGATATAGAGGCAAGGACCTGGATTTTTGCTGTTGTTCTTGTTGTGTTTTTTGTTTTCTTTGGACAAAAATTAAAAGTATATCTGGTCTGATATTCATAGATATTCTGATCTGCATTCATTATTGAATACCTTAAGGGTCCCTACTAGATTAGCTTGGATTGAGGTTTGCATCAGACTAACAAACTTGATGGCAGAGCTGCCCCCTGGTGCTAGCTCAGGCTTAGCGTCATCTGTAGATTGACCTGGACGCTGTTTTTGAACTCATCCAGTGCCTTTGCGATATTGTGGCCAGGAGTAGCTTGGAATTATGCAGATTTGTCACTATCACCTGGCTTTCCACACATTTTGATTTGGTAAAAATTAAATTGTGAATAGATACATATTGGGGTCAAAAGCTGTCTGGCTCACAGATAGTAAGTTACACTACTGTTGTCCCTGATGCACTAAATCACACCAGTTTCCCCTTACTTTTCTGCATTCTTACTATTATTCTTTGAAAACAGTAATCAGTTATAATCAGCAAGAGTCCAGGAAAAGAATTAAAGAAAAGAGAATTAGGCAAGGTATATGAGTAACATTATAGTTGCTATCATTTTTTGAGCATTTCTCATTCTTATGATAACTAATAGCAATGACTATTCTAGATCACTAGATCACTAGACATCCTGTTGTTCATAGATTTCCTTGAGCAGGCGCCAGTAACATTTCCATTGGACCCTATCACGTGCCAGTGTAGCCCAATGACATCTGGTTGTTTCAAGAATACGAAGAAGTCTGACCATCTTGTAGGTGGGTGGCCACGTGATCTTTTGATGTCCCGTGGGATCCAGTCGGTAACGGCTCTAGTCCAGCGGTTGTCTCCAAATTGCATTACATGTCCAGCCCATCTGATTTTTTGATGCCTTGGCAAACGAGACAGCGTCCCTGATTCTGGAATAGCCATGGAGGTCGGAACTCCAGATTCCTTCTCTCACTTGAGTGAGGAGTGATATTCCAAGCATAGCTCTTTCGATTCCTCTCTGGGAGATCAGAATAGCATTATCATCCTGCTTTCATAGGGCCCAGGTCTCTGAGGTGTATGTTAATGCAGGGAGAACGGTGGAGTCGAAGAGATGTGCCCGGAGCCGGAGGTTCTTTGTCCTTTTGGCTATTTCTTCGATGCCTTTGAAGGCATTCCATGCCGTTCCCTTCCTCCTGCACAGCTCAGGGTTTAGGTAGTTCATCATGTTGACTTCTCGACCTAGGTACACATAACTGTTGCATTCAGAGATGTTTGTTCCATTGAGAGTGAATGGGGCCTCTGGAACTAGTTCATTTCTCATGAACATAGTTTTGTTGAGATTCAGCTGTAGACCTATCTTTCCACATTCTCTGTCGAAGTCAACCAGCATTTGTGCCGCTTGGCTAATGTTTGGTGTTATTAGAATGATGTCATCAGTGAAGCGGATGACATTCTAGAAACCAATAGAATGACTATTCTAATTTACAAAGGAAGGCATTGGGCAGAGCAAGCTTGAAGAGTTTGCTGGAGTTTGTTAGTGAAGCCGTGGACTGGGATCTAAGTGCTCTGCTTCTAGAGATGAACTTTTGAAACTAATTCATGAATGGCTCCTATCTTGAGGTGGGAGAGGAAGGATGCTTGAGAAACAGCATGGGTGTGAATGTGGTGGGCTCTGGTAGGGCTGGAGGCAATGGAGGGAAGGAAAAGACTTCTCCTGTTTCTGTGTTCATTGCCCACTGTTTTGATCCTCAAATCGAGGATATTAGTATCGAGTTCCTCTTCATGATTATGATGTTCTAATTTGGTTTTCAATTTCAGAGTAAGACATTTTAGGGAAATTATACAGTGTGAAGGGACAATTTGATAACTTTTATATTTTGAATGGTAAAATACTAAGTTCAGGGACGGCAGAGGATAGTACAGGAGGGAAGGCTCTTGGCTTTGCAATGCTGCAGACTCCAGCTCCATTGCCAGCACTACATATGGTCCCCCCAGCATTGCTAGGAGTGACCTCTGAACTGAGATCCAGGAATAGTCCCTGAGCATTACCAGGTGTTCTTCTCTCTCACCCCCACCCCTGGGCCCAATCCAGGTAGCGTTTCAGACTTTGGATTTTGGTGGTAAGGTTTGCTTCACATGGCAATTGTGTCGTCTTTCTACTAGAGCATAAGCTTCTGGGAATCAGGTATATGATTAGCAGTAACCCTTCTATTTACTCATTTTGTTACTGTACTTATCACAGGACTGATGTTCCTAAGATTCTTATTAGATGAATAAAATAAGATTTAGGCAAAAGAGAAGTTACAGTAGATGGGATGGCAATTGATTAAACAATCCATAAATTAATAGAGGGAAGTGAGAAAAAAGGAAGAACCTTATAGTTATTGTTATTTGGAAGATATTGTGTTTTATCAGAATCTATCTCCTTAAGGTACATAAGACATTGGCATTGCTGTTTTGATTCTACATACGTGAAACCAGGTTCAGAGAGGCAGATGATTCCGTCAAACATGCAGTCTTATGAGAATGAGAGAGGTGAGCTGGTCATGATGATGCATGTTAAGTCATAGATTGGTTTCTAATATGTGGTTAACTGATTTTGCAGTTTTGTTATTGACCTTGAAATGGTCACTGCTGAGTTAAAGGCTTGAATGCAATCCAAATTATGTAAGCATCATTAGATTTCTAGCTATTTGTTTAATGATGTTTGTTTTCAATGATAATGACTCATTCATTCTTATTATCAATATGGTTATTTCTAATTCTAAAATGATTCTAAGGAGTAGATAAAATATTGTTTTAGAACATGCTTTAGATTAGGGAAAGTTCTACTTCATTGTAAGGATCAATGAGGAAAAGTGAAGTCTAAATGTAAAATTTTCTCTGAATAATCTGCTCAATTTCTCTAATATGATAATTTGTCCAGTCATGGTATGCAGGATTTTCATTCGCTAAGGATGAAGTCTGATGCCCAGATCAATATTTCATAGACTCAGAAATTGTTATCCTACTATACACTTACCTTTGTGAAATACTCCAGAATCCCAGGATGTTCAACAACGTTAATGAGGCCAAGAAGAAGAAGAAGCTTTCTAAATTGCCTTTGTTTAATGTGTTTGGAAACCAATTGCCTGTTTGGAACAAATGCAATTGTTATTCAACTGCAGAGTTGTAGCCTTCCCTGAATATTTTATCATTCCACAATTCATAGAGCTTTATTCACTTCAATAATATCTACAGAGCAAAAAAGCTGATCTGCAGCTCATTGTCAAAATTCATTTCATTTTGTAATTAATAGTGAAAATGATCAGCAAAGCACCCCAAATATTTTGAAGGTCAGAACACCTTCATTTGCATAGCACATATAGGTGTTGAAGAACTGGCTTGTAAAAGTCACCCTGATTATGCTATTAGCGTTCAGAAATCATGTTTCTCATTTTTATCCTTGTATTTATGGTATCTGGAACAGTGCTGGGCACATAGGGGCTTGCTTGATAAATGTAAATTGGATGAATTGAAAATATTTGCTGTGAACAGATAGCCTATTGCATATGCTAATTGTAAAGCTGGTATGATAATATATGTAGATGCTAGATGATACGTTATTTTGATAACTTAGATAAATCATAATAATATTGCAGGCTCCATAGGTCAAATAATTTGCAATCTATGGTTGACATGAAGATTTTCTTTTAATCGGATGAGTAATTCCTCAATTTAATGCCCTTAAATAAAGCATTATTACCTCCTTAGGATGTCAAACAGTATATCTCTGAAACTGTTTGGTATTCAAGGTAATTACTTTCACTTTGCTCCTAAGCTATTGCCTTTGCTTTGTATATCGCTAGAACTTGTTCTTTCCACATTATCATCGATAGTACGACCTCTGTCTCTACATATAGCTTTTTCTTCAGTAGGTGTTGAGATATCATCTAATGTCACGGATATATGATGGCACATACAATGTTTATGCAATATTTTAAACAACAGTGGTATACTGCTGTTGTTAAGTACGCTACAGAAAAATAGTACTATAGAGTATTTGAGATTGTTTCTAAGGGAGGAACCTATTCTTGCAGTTACAAGTGGGCAGCATATTTTTAGAAAATGTCATACTTTATAAAAGTAGGAATGGATCATCTCTGAACAATCAATGACCAAGAGTTTTGGCACTTTTTGGTGCAGATTTTTTTATTGGGGCAGTTTACACAGTGGGTTGTTTAAAAAGGTTCTGGGGCCAAAACCATCAGTCTGTGTCACTGTAGACTCCATGTTAAGTGCCGTCTTTGACTCCTGGCTTTCTGAACTGGAAAATGGTGCCTGGCTGTTTCCTTGATGGTTCAGACATTTAAATGGGATTTGAAAGAGATGCTCTGTTCAAGGTTGATAGTCAGCAAGTGCCTAAGCACTGCAGATGTGATTAATTGTGCCAGTTCCCATGTAAAACTGTCATTTAGCTTCCCAATGACTATAATTATGGATCAACCATGAAAATGAGCTTGTGTCCATTATAGACCTGGACCTATAAATGAAAATCAGGTATTGGGTTTAAAGATATTTTGTGATCTCCACCTCCTCATTTTTCTTAATTTGGGTTCAGATGCAATGGAAATGTGTGTCTTTTATTGTTTTATTGACTTGATGTTTTGCTCTGAATTCAGTGGACATTTCTTCCATATCTGTCAACAGTGTATAGGGTAGGCTTTTATGTGTGTATATGTGCATTTGCATGTGTGAATGCAAGTGTATATCCTTGGTGTAATCTAAATATTTGTTTATATGAGATGTGTGTTGGGGTGGATTGAAGGTAAGATGAAAGGACATCACACTGGAATCAGAAAGGTGTTGATCCATCCCACAAAGCCTGGTTAAATAGTTCTTTTACATTTCCTTTATATTAATATCACTGTATCACTGTCTCACTGTCTTCCCGTTCATCATCAATTTGCTTGAGCGGGCACCAGTAACATCTCCATATGTCCTGTCTCATGCAAGTAGAGCCCAAGGGAACCTGCTTGCTCCAAAAACATAGAGTCTCAAACCATTCCATCAGGTCATGGGAATGAGATCTATAATAGTTACTGGTACTTGGCATATCAAATATGACACGGGTAGCTTGCCAGGCTCTGCTGTGTGGGTAGCATACTCTTGTAGTCATCTCTAAATCCAGCATTTATTGAGTCAGTTTGTGATAGGCTGGTCTGCTGGGTGGAGTTCTGACAAGGGGGAAGTCTGGCTGTGGAAAATGGAGGCCCTAATGGAGTGGGGGATCGTCTGGCTTGTTGCGAGGCTCTACTAAGGTGGCTGGCCAGGGCTAGAACCTGCCATTCCTTCCGGGCGCCTTGTGAGCGGCTGGGCACAGGGGAGCCAGTAGCAGCCCTGTCCCATGTCTGTGAGTCATGATTGGGATATTAATATCCCACTCATTTTTCTGTCATTTCCATTTATCATCAGCACTTTTCATGTCAGGCAATTAGACCATTTTCTCCTTATGTTTCTCTGGGTAGAGGAAGAGACATCTGCACCGAGTATGAGGAATCTCAAAATTAACATGACATGACTTCTCAGAGCATGGATTTTGGGCTATCATAAGTAATTGCAAAGGCTATATTTTAACAAAGTAAGATGAGGAAGAACATAAAAATTGTGATATCTCTAAAGGTAAAACAATTTTTAAAAGAAATTATAGAAAATTATCAGTCTGTTAGAAATAATACCACAAGATCCCTGGGTTTTCCAGGGTGCTGTACCTATCTTTGCGGATACTAGGTACGCCCACAGTAAATGTGTACTGTGATGTTTTGGGGACAACATCTGGCAGTGCTCCTAGTAGATGTAGAATTGGGAATCGAACCCAGATCATCTGCAGCAAGGGCCATGCCTTACACACTCTGCTACCTTTCCAGCCCCATAGAAGTACTGTGATTTGGACCGGAGCGATAGTCCAGCGGGTAGGGTGTTTGCCTTGCACGCAGCTGGCCCATGCCGGCCTGGGTTCAATCCCGGCATCCCATATGGTCCCCGAGCACCACCAGGAGTGATTCCTGAGTGCAGAGCCAGGAGAAACCCCTGAGCATTGCCGGGTGTGACCCAAAAAAGCAAAAAAAAAAAGTACTATGATTTCATAGAAGTCATATGTGATGACAACAGGATCCTATTCTAGGAAGGTTAGAGAAAGGCACTATACATTTAAGTGTAGCAAAACATTTTGTGAGTGGGATTATTTAAAAATTAAAATAAAAGGTTGCCACATTATGAAAACTACCGAGAACATTCTATGTTCTTTTCTTAAATATCATTTTAAGTGTTCAACTTTCTTCCTCTTGCTGATTGATTCAAATCCAGTGTTTTTGTGTTGTTAAGCTAAAACTGAACATATTGCATACAACTAATTCATAGAGCTAGCTTCAGATGTAGAGAATCATCAGTTGAATGCAGAGAATGGGACAAACATGAATATTAAGTCGGATATATTCTTTTTTGAAACTTAGTTTGGCTTAGCTGTATAGTGATGATTTCTGTAGAAGAAACAGCATTGGATATTGAAAGAGAAAGAGCATAGACTTTTGAATGAGAAATATTTGAAGCCAAATATTGCCTTTATTTTGAAATACTCTTTTTGGGGATATCTGTCCCACTAGGTCACTGCAGCCTTAATTTACGCTTTTTCAAATGACAATACCATCTCTTCCTGAGCTGTTAGAAGTAAAAGAGATAATAAATCCACGAACTGGCAACAGGAGGCATCCCAAAAGCATTAGCTTATCATCTCCTCTTTCCCCTCTAGAGGGGCACATACAAAAAAAAGTCTCATTGCCTGGGCTTGATCTGTGACCCGTTTCCTATCAGGTATTTCTGCACCTTCTTTCTGCTGTATTTTCTTTCTTTCTTTTTTCAAAAATCATTATCTCAGGACTGGTTGTAAAATGTTTCATTTAACATTGTAAGTTGAGTCAGCTCCTAGGTACTATAACTTTATTTTAGTAGCTTATAAACTTTTATTGTCATAATTCACATTTGTGCCATTTTCATCTAACATTTCTACTATCTCCTTGAAATAAAGAGTATCCTTGGCAAAGGAGACAAGTGAAAAATAAAGGACTAGAGTAAGACCTATCAAACTTCTCCAGATCTTCACTTGGGTAAACAGGAAGGTTTGGAGTATGAGAAACAATGTTCCATGTGATGAATCTGGAGATCAGAAAATGAACTGGTTACTTTCCCATAAACCCTAATTCTATACTTGAGTAGTGTAACCAGCTACTTAGTGATGACTACTAGACTGCTGTAAAAATAGAACACTCACCAAAAATTTTTTGACAGTTTGATATTCCTTAATATGTTAGAAACTCCCCAAATCTTGCTCAGCTAGTCTTATTTTGCTCACTTGAAAAAACCATTTGTCAAAAACTTTTCATGTACAGGGAACTGGGCATTTCAAATTGCTTAAGGAAAGGTGATCACAGATATTTAGGTAGAGGCTATGAGAACAAATATTTACTCAGGGACATTAGAATTTAGAGATGCTCAAACACTTTTCATTTATCCTAAAATCTCATGGTCAACTTGTCTGTGTTTTCTGTGTTAAATTTTTTAAACACAGAATGAAATATTGTCAGTAGAAACCTATTGCCTTACTCTGAGCAGCATCTGAACTGGTTCTACATTCCTAAGTCCAGATTCTACTTATACCCAGACCCCACACTTTAAGACTTAACACCTTCCTCAGCCCTGAAGGAATGTCTAGCCAGTAGCGTTTGGAATATGCACTACAAGTACTGTGTAAATCACCTAAGATGACAGTTTTTTTATTATACCATGATGACATAATACAGTTACAAAGATGTTCATGTTTGGGTTTCAGTTATACAGTGTTCCAGCACCCATCCCTCCACCAGTGCCCAGTTTCCCACCACCAATGTTCCCTGATTTCCCCCCTCCCCCAGCCTGCCTCTATGGCAGGTTATCTCTTCTCTCTCTCTATCTCTCTTCCTTTACATTCACAGAGTAACTTGCAATACATACATTAGAGGTTATCATGTATATATCCCTTTGCCTATATTCAATGCTCAGTTCTAGGCTGGTATTATCATTTCTGATAATTATTTGCACATTGTTCCCTTCTCTATCTTACCTAACCTCTGATTCCCACCCACTGACAAGATCTCCTGATCCATGGTTTGCTTGACCTTGGATATTGGTATCATACTATTTTTTTATCCCGTAAATAAATGCAGTCATTCTATATCTGTCCTTTCCCTCTGGCTAATTTCACTCAGCATGATCCTCTCCATGTCCATCCATTTATAGGTAAATTTCATAACTTCTTTTTTTTCCTGACAACTGCATAGTATTCCATTGTGGAGATGTACAACAGTTTCTTTATAACGACTCTTGTTCTCTGGTTGTTGCCAGATTCTGGTTATTAAGAAAAGTGCTGCTATGAACAGAGAAGTGCAGATGGTATTTCTGCTGTGTGTTTTTGGCCTCCCAGGGTATATTCCCAGGGAGGCTGGGTCAAATGGGAGCTCAATTTCTAGTTTTGGAGGAATGCCCATAGTATTTTCCAAAAAAGGTTGGACCAATCGGCATTCCACCAACAATGGATGAGAATTCCTTTTTCTACACCAGCTGATGGCAGTTTAACTTAAACCCTGGGACTTCCATTTACCCTAGCATGAGGCTCAAGATTGAAGAAATTTCCACTGAATTTGAAACTCACACAGTGATCACACATGTTGTGATTCTGCAGCACAGAGTTGATAGTATAAGTGATATGCTTTGTTCCTGCAACCGATTTATGTCCTGTCTTGTAGAGACCTGCATTCAACATGCTTTCTTTGTGTCTGGCATCTTCTAGAACCCCAGGCATAACCATGTCCCTCTGTTCTCATCAGATGCACTCTTCAGCTGGCAGGACATTGCTGCTACATGGTCAGTCCCTATAGGCCAATCTACATTCTATTGAGTCCTAAGAAATCTAATGGGTTTCATGTCTCCTCCAACCTTCTATGCTGTTTAAACTAGCAGCCACGCTCTCCTACAGTGCCCCGGGGCCCCCTTGCTATTGTGTAACTGTATAACCTGCTGAGTGCCCAGACTCGCTTGTTCACTTTTCCTGAGTGGCATGGGTCCCTCCCTTGGACTGTGAGTTCTGGGTCTCACAAATTGTGGTTATTTTCCTCTGTTCGAGAGCTGCTACTTGCTCTCCCTGTGCCCAGTCGCTCACGAGCGCCCAGGAGGGGATGGCGGGTTCTAGTTCTGGCCCGCCACCCCAGCAGAGCCTTGCAACAATCCAGACGACCCCTCACTCCATGAGGGCCTCCATTTTCCACATCCGGACTTCTCTCTTGTCAGAACTCCACCCAGCAGACCAGCCTATCACAGCCCGCAAGCGCCCACGCGGTTCATCAATAAATGCTGGACTTAGAGATGACTACAAGAGTATGCTATCTGCACGGCAGAGCCTGGCAAGCTACCTGTGTTGTATTTGATATGCCAAATACCAGTAACAATTATAGACCTCATTCAGGAATGGATAGAGGCTCTTTATGTTCCTGGAGCAAGCAGATGCCCTTGGGCTCTACTAGCATGAGACAGGACATAAGAAGATGTTACTGGGGCCTGCTCGAGCAAATCGATGATGAACGGGAAGACAGTGATACAGTGATTCCTCTTCAGAATCTAGGATCATATTTCCAGCCATCTTATATCGCTTTGAGTGGAGGGTTCTTCTCATAAGAATGGGATAAATAGGAGGAAATAAAAAGAATGTGTCTCCCTCCCATGCCACAACACACACACACACATTAAAATAATTTCTAGACAGAATTTTAGTAGTTGCTGATGCCTTAATGCATGAAGGTCTGATTACTCATTGGAGGTTAGGGAGAACGAGCTTTCCCAGATCTCCTCTACCCCTTCCCAGCACCAAGTAACTAGTTATCTGTTTCTCAACTCAATCAGGGAACATAGCTCCCATAAACCAGAAGACAAGAAGTAATGGGGTCATAACACGGGCAAGGACACTTTTCCAAGTATACTTTCCACAAGCAAAGCAGTATAATGAGTTGTGGGGAGCTCCCTATAATCATGTGTTCAAAACTGCAGTTTATACTCACATCATCTGACAAAAGTGTTGTAGAATCCTAAATAGCATGATAACATTGTAGATAAAACCTGGTCGTTCTCAGAAAGTACTCTCAGCTCTGCTCAGGAGTCTCTCCCAGCAGCATAGTGGATTGAATCAGGGCTCTGCCGCAGGCAAAGAAAAATGTAACAGGGGATTTTTATAGAAAACTTTAGCAAAATCACCTTTTTGTATGTAAAGTGATCAAGACTAAGGAAATTGTATACATTCTCAATTGGTCAATATTTGGTTGATATTTCCTCTCAGTAAATATCTTCTTTGGAGATGAATAAATAGAATAAAGTAAGGATTTTTTGATAAAGGAAAAGTAACTAGTGCCTATTATAACTGTTGCTTCCAAAAATGAAATACAAAATGATGAAACTAAAATAACAGCAATAATTCAAGAGTTGAAAATATTAGTTTTATGCAAAGGTGAATGAAAAAGAATACTCATTTCATAGGCACTTTGAAGATGCTTTTATATCGACTGAAAGTGAAATACAAACTGAAGAATACATCTTAAGTAATTTGAAAGAGCAAAACCTGTTGCTCTTTCAACAAGGCTTAAACTGCTAAGTGAGCTGTTACAGAAAATGATAAGTTTTCAATAGCTCCAGTGGACAAAAAAAAGAAAATTATGTGGCATACTAGAATAATGTGATTCATAAGAGTTTAATAAAGATTGCAGAATTATTTAGTGTAAAGAAGACTATAACTATCTTGATCACTTGATCACTTGACATCCCATTATTCATCGATTTGCTCGTGTGGGTGCCAGTAACATTTCCATTTGACCCTATCATGTGCCAGTATAGCTCAATGACATCTGGTTTCTTCAGGAATACAAAGAGCCTTAAACCATTCGTTCAGTGTCTTGACAATGAAGTCTGACCATCTTGTAGGTGGGCAGCCACATGATCTTTTGACATCCCGTGGGATCCAGTCGGTAATGGCTCTAGTCCAGCGGTTGTCTCCAAATCGCATTACATGTCCAGCCCATCTGATTTTCGATGCCTTGGCAAATGAGACAGCTTCCCTGACTCTGGAACAGCTGTCGTGGCGCTCCGCCGGGGTCCCCGACAGTGCCGGGAAGCGAAGTTCCCTTCTACCTCGAAGCCGGCGAGGAATGGATGAACACTCAGGGATCCGATGAGGTTTTAAAAGACTTTACTTATCACAGGTTTAGGCATACAAATCAGCAAAAGGAAAAACCCGATGCTTAGGATTCCAGGCTAGAACCCCAGCCACGTGTAGGCCAAGATGGCGACCACCACGTGTATAACTTCCAAGGGGAAAAGCTCACAAGGCGAGATTCCACCGGGAAGAAGAAGCCCGGGAGGCGGGAACCGGCAAGTTTATACCCCCACAACTCAGACCTTCCTCCCATTGTTATGGAAAGCAGGGAGGGTCCAATGCCCCTCAGGTAACCCCTCCCTGCATCTCACCTAGGGCCTTTACTGTGCTAATGTTTTGAGCCGGGAAGGGAAGGCCTTTGAAATGTAGAGAAGGGGTTTCTGAGATGGCATGTCACTGTACCAAAGATCAACACCAATGCCAGTTAAATATTTCTCCAAGCCTTCACAAGTCTCCTCTACTTCATTGTAGTTTTATATTTTATCAGGGAGCCATGCTTGTTTGTTTGGAAGCAAACAGCATTTCTCTCTGGTCTAATTACTTAGGTGTCCTTACGTGGCCAGGCTAATATGCTGGTAAGATCTAGCTAGTCCCACGATGATTGTGATAGCATGGGAGAATATTTATACCAGCTAGTACAGCATACATGGTCGGATAAACTGCCACATTTAGACTACCCCCTTATCTACGGAGTGATCTGCGGGAGGCAATCCAGAGCAGATGCAGCGGCCCTTAGGAGTCCTGCAACAAACAGCGATGGAGGTCGGAGCTCCAGATTCCGTTTTTCACTTGAATGAGGCTTGATATTCCAAGCATAGCTCTTTTGATTCCTCTTTGGGAGACCCGAATAGCATTCTCATCCTGCTTTCGTAGGGGTTCAGGTCTCTGAGGCGTATGTTAATGCAGGGAAAATGGTGGAGTTGAAGAGATATGCCCGAAGGAGGTTAAATAACATCAGCAAGCAATGTTGCAGTACACTGTTGCCCAGAGCCCCTACACCCTGCCTGGAGTTACCTCCTGCAGGCCACTTTGCAGATAAGGGGCAGGAAAACAGTTTGAATCTGTGACTCTATGTGGCAGTATATCTTACCATATATTCTATGTTAGCTGGTATAAATATTTTCTCTCATGCTGCCACAATCATCATGGGACTAGCTAGATCTTGCTATTATATTTACCTGACCACGTTGGATCTCTAAGTAATTAGACCAGAGAGAAATGCTGTTTGCCTCCAAGCAAACAAGTGTGGCTCTCTAGTAAGTCTAAAGGCTAATATACAAAACAACTATGAAGTAAAGATGAGAATCTTGTGAAAGCTTGGAGAAATATATACCTGGCTGTAGAATATCCATTGGTACAGATACATGCCCCTCCTCCTCTCTACATAGAACCTGCAGGGACACTTCCAAGGCAGATCTTGCTGGGGCAATATTAACATTTCAATGGGACAAGGTGAGGTCCTGGGAGAAGTTACCTGAGAGGAACTGACTCTAACTGATTTCCATTGATGTGGGCCTGTCTGGGCTGAAAAGTTATAAAAGCTGTAGCCTGCTTTCTTCCATGCCTTTTTACCTTTGCCTTCTCGCCTTTTGCCTTTTCTCCTTTCTGCCTCTGCTCTCCTCCTCTTCCTTCTCTATCTGTTGGACCTTAGCATGTGGTAGCCATCAGCTTGGCCTAGGATTCTAAACCTACACATGGCGAGGGTCCAGCTAGGAACCTAATATCTGGGGTTTTCCTGTTACTAAATTGTATACCAGAACAAGTGTGAATAAAGTTTTTTGAAACCTTGCTGAATTCTTGTGTTTTTCACAGTCTGCCGGCTGCCAGTCCCCTGGGGCAGAAGGGGGAATCCCCTGACCCTGCTCCCGATTTTGTCAGAGTGCCCCACATACCCGACAAAGCAAAATGAATATAGACGGTGCAGACATTGTTCCTCATAACTTGTGGCTAAAGAGGAAATGAATTTTATTATAATTTTAAAGGGTTATCAAATGGACGTGTAAACTGAGACATCACAATTATAAAGTGAAGTAGCAAAATATAAACTTTTGGTTGTATTCCAGTTTAAGTGTCTATCAACCCCCCAAATAGAATGTCACACACAGAGAATGCTATATTTGAATTTCATGGTAACAACAAGACATCAGAAAACTTAAACTGATACTAATAATCATATGAAAATATGATTAAATAATTGAAATAATTTTAACAAAAGGACTATGAACTGAAAATAAGAGGCTATTGAAAAAATTTAGTGTGGACACAAACAAATGAAAAGATTTTTATGTTCATGAGTGGGAAGAACTAACATTATTACTATTGCCAAATTACCTAAAGTAATGTATAGATCCACTGCAATCCCTATTAAAATCCTAATTTCATGAAAACCATGCTTTACAGAAACAGAACAGAAAATGCTAAAATGTGTATTGGACATCAAAAGACCTTAAATAATGGAGGTAAATTTCAGGAAAAAATATAGTTATCACATTTCCTGGATTTAAGCTATACCATAAAGCTATGATAATCAGAATAGTGTGGTAAAGATAAATGTACAGATTAATGTAATACAAATGACAGTGGAGAGATAAACCCACCTCTAAATTGACTATGAATTTATGACAGTAGCTAAGCAAGCATATACAAAAGAGAAAAAGTTTTTTTTTAATAAACACTTGGGAAAACTGAATAACTACATGTAAAAGAATAAAACCAGACCACTAACGCCATCACAAAAATTAAATTCAAAATCAATTCAATACATGAATATAACACAAATCTGTAAAACATGTAGAAGAAAACATAAATGGTAAAATGGGGACATTGGTGGTGGGAAATAGACACTGGTGGAGGGCAGAGTCCTGGAACACTATGTGACCGAAACCTCCAAACATGAACAACATTGTAATTGTATATCTCACAGTGATATAATAAAATATTAAAAAATGTTAGGCATTGATCTTCTTTGTGGATTCTTATTCTCAAACAAAATCAAAACATAAATAAATGGGATGCTATCAAACTGAAAATTTCTCACACAGAAAGAAACTTTTAAAAATGAAAAGGCAACATACTGAATAAAAAGAAGATACAGGAAAATCAAATTTTGCATCTAATCAGAGGTTAGTGTTTTGTTTTATGACTGTCTTGCTGTTCTATAGTCATTCCCAGCTCTGTTCCTGGGAGTTTGCTCCTGCCAGTTCCCAGGGCTACCTTTTGTGGTGTCAAACACAGAACTCAGACACGGAAAAGAAAAAAGATGAAATCTTCTTCTTGGTGGCAACATGAATTAAACTTCAGGGGAGTATAAGTGAAACTATTAGAAAAAGACTCAGTATAGTTCCTTTTACGTGGAAGATAAAGCAAAAGAAGAAAACAGAACCCCCCTAAGAATTACAACAGAGTGGTAATTATCAGAGGGCATGAAGCTGGGTACATAAATTGGGAAATGGGTAAATTTTATGGTGGTGATAAAAACTAAACTTTTGTCAATGATAATTTGGTATATACTGATATCAAAGCATAAGCTGAAGCCCTGAAACTATGTTATGCAGTAAGCCTTTACCTCAATTAAAAATAAAGAGGCAGATAAAACTAAAAAGTCAGAAAGATGGCTCTAAAATAGTTCTAAATTCCCATAAGGTCTAACAATAGACTAAAAACATCACTAATTAGCTTCATTGCACTTATCCTATGACTGTGGAATATTTATATTCTCACAATATACATCAGAGTTATGTTTTGAAGGTTATTTAAAGCAAAAGTGCTTAGCACAAGGACAAAATATTCATGGATGAGAAAACTTTGTTGAATATTTTGAACATGCGTGTGTTATCTCCAGCCACCCATCCATGGACTGGTGCCCATTTGCAGGTGTAGAAAGGTTGGAAACCACTCGACTACCACCTTGATTATAACTGCTATTCTGTGAACTGGTGTGTCGGACAAGTGCAGGGCCACATGTGTGAAGAGGTTGAGGAATGCTGTATTAACTACCAAAATTCCATAGATAGATTTGAAGTTTGTTACAATAATTCAAACTGGTAAGTTTGATTATACATACCAACAAAATTTGTAAATCACTAAGTTATCCATTCAATAAAATGTGTTAAATCTGGGGAATATTAGCAATAAATATGATTTGATGTGAAGATCACTAAAGTATCAAAACATATGTTATCACTGTATCACTGTCTTCCGTTCATCATCAATTTGCTCGAGCGGGCCCCAGTAACATCTCCATATGTCCTGTCTCATGCTAGTAGAGCCCAAGGCATTTGCTTGCTCCAGGAACATAAAGAACCTCAATCCATTCGGAATGAGGTCTATAATTGTTACTGGTCTTTGGCATATATATATATATATATATATATATATATATATATATATATATATATATAAAATACAACATGGGTAGCTTGCCAGGCTCTGCCGTGAAGGTAGCATACTCTTGTATGGCATCTCTAGTCCAGCATTTATTGATGAACTGCTGCGGCCGCTAATAGGCTGGTCAAAACATATGTTAATAAGAAAAAAAATCTCAAGTAGTTCAACTTAGGACAAAATCAACTAAGAATTTAAAGCATTAGATAAATGAGAAAAGAGAAAATGTTCACCACATTGAACGTACAATTTCACATTCTAAAAATATAAAACAATGGGATATAATTTTTTGGCAATCAGATTGACAAAGATCTAAATTTCAGGCTAGAAAATCAATACATTGACACAAGTATGATCCTAACAAAATTGTAGTATAATTACTGCAGACTTTTAGAAAACAATTTGCTTTACTTCTCAAAAGTCTTTAAGGTATTTATCCCCGTTGAAGGAATAATCACGTCTCTAGGATCTTAAGGTGAAAATAAGGGATGTAGTTAAAGATGAAAGAATGCAGGGGCCAGAGGGATAGTTCAGGGACCTGCTTGCATGTCCATAGGGAATGTGGGGTGGATCCCACGCACTGAGTGGTCCCACAGAGCAGTACTGAGAGTGAACTGTAAGCTCCAAGGTGCTAGTAGGCCTTGACTATTTGGTTGTGGGTCCCAAACAGCAAAAAAGAATGCTCATTTTAGTTATATTTATAGTATTGGAAAGTTGTGAAACAACATAAACATTCCTCAAAAAAGAAGGCAAATTATGTTATGAAGATAAATGCAGTCAAGTGAAACATATATTAGGAGGTCTTGTCGAAGGTGGAAATTATCACAACGTCGTGGGCGCCAGAGGCTAGGTAAGACAGAAAATGGAACAGTGTGCTAACAATTGTCGAGGGTACTAATGCCAACCTAGAACTGGGCATTAAATAGAGGCAAAAAGATACACATGACAACCCTTTAATGTATGTTCTGTAATCCATAGTCTGGAGGGGAAGGAAAAGAGAAAGAGAGAGAAACGGAAAGAAATAAAGAACCTGCCATGGAGGAGGGCTGGGGGGGGGAGGGAACCGGGGGCGTTGGTGGTGGGAGATGGGCACTGGTGGAGGGGATGGGTGCTGGAACACTGTATGACCAAAAACCCAAATATGAACTTTTTTAATTGTATATCTTTGTAATTGTAAAAATAAAAAATTAAAAAAAAAGAAGGCAATTAAAATATTAAAAAATATATATTTAATAGATTTAATACTTTAGGATAAGGTCCTTCCCAAGACCTTTCACAGTTATACGTTGTATATTGTTCTAGACAGGGTTCTAACTGATACCAGTAAGCCTAGCAAGAAACTAGAGCAAACCACACATCATGCAGACAGTCATTCTCAACATCCAGACTCCATAGTTCCTCAGAGCTCCATCCAAGAGAAAACCTGATCTTCCCCCTTTTAGTTTCATCAGTAAATGCTCGAGATGAGAGCCTTCTACTAAGACTATACCACCTACCACGGCAAAGCCTGGCAAGCTACCCGTGTTTTATTTACTTGTTATGCCAAAAACTAGTAACAATTATGGACCTCAGTTCCATGACCTGAGGAATGGTTTTCGGGCTCCTCCTGTCCCTGGAGCAAGTAGATGCCCTTGGGTTACACTTGCTTGTGACAGGACTCATGGAGATGTTACTAGTGCCCACTCGAAGCAAATCGATGAACAATGGGGAAGACAGTGACAGTGACAGATTTGATATAAATACATCTATATATTCATACATTTACACACACATGTCCATGCAACAAGATATGATTTAAAATGTAGAATTTTTTCCTGAAAATTTCAAATGGCGTGAAAATAGTTTCCCAATATTACAAAATGCAATCAGAGAGAAGAAAAGGACATCAAGGGCATCCAGATAGGCAAGGAAGAAGTCAAGCTATCATTATTTGCAGATGACATGATATTATACCTAGAGAACCCTAAACTCTCTACCAAAAAACTCCTAGAAACAATAGACGCATATAGTAGAGTGGCAGGATACAAAATCAACACGCAAAAAGTCGGTGGCTTTCCTATATACAAATAACGAAAGAGAAGAAAGGGATATTAAGGAAACAATTCCATTCACAATTGTGCCACAGAAAATCAAATACCTAGGAATCAACTTACCCAAGTGTGTAAAGGACCTGTACAAAGAAAATTACAAGACAGTGCTCCAAGAGATAAAAGAGGACACAAGGAAATGGAAACACATTCCCTGCTCATGGATGGGGAGAATCAACATTGTCAAAATGGTAATACTCCCTAGAGCTCTGTACAGATTCAATGCAATCCCTATAAGGATACCCATGACATTCTTCAAGGAAATTGACCAAACAATCCCTGAAATTTGTATGGAGCGATAAACCCCCCAAGGATAGCTAAAGCAATCCTCGGGAAAAAGAAGATGGGGAGGCATCACCTTACCCAACTTCAAACTGTACTACAAGGCAGTAGTAATTAAAACAGCATGGCATTGGAATAAAAACAGACCCGTGGACCTGTGGAATAGAATTGAGTATCCTGACACCCAACCTCAAACACACGATCATTTAATCTTTGATAAAGGTGCAACGAGTTTAAAATGGAGTAAGGAAAGCCTCTTCAATAAGTGGTGTTGGGAAAACTGGGCAGCGACATGTAAAAGAATGAATTTGGACCTGTGTCTAACACCATGCACAAAAATCAGATCAAAATGGATTAAAGATCTCAATATCAGACTTGAATCCATAAAAGTACATTGAAGAAAATATAGGAAAAACCCTCCATGACATTGAAGCTAAAGGCATCTTCAAAGATGAAACATCACTAACAAAGCAACTAGAAGAAAAGATAAACATATGGGACTACATGAAACTAAAAAGCTTCTGCACCTCAAAAGAAACAGTGACTAAGATACAAAAGCAGTCCACAGAATGGGAAAGAATATTCACCCAATACACATCCGATAAGAGGTTAATATCCAGGATATATCAGGCACTGGTAGAACTTTACAAGAAGAAAACAAACAACCCCATCAAAAAATGGGGGAGAAGAAATGAACAGAAACTTCAGCAAGGAAGAAATTCGAATGGCCAAAAAACATATGAAAAAATGCTCATCATCACTAATCATCAGAGAGATGCAAATCAAAACAACAATGAGATACCACTTTACACCACAGAGACTGGCACACATTCAAAAGAACAAGAACAACAAGTGCTGGCGTGGGTGTGGGGAAAAGGGGACACTCATCCATTGTTGGTGGGAATGCCGGCTGGTACAGCCTTTCTGGAAAACAATATGGACTTTCCTCCAAAGACTAGAAATTGAACTCCCATTTGACCCAGCGATACCACTCCTGGGAATCTACTCTGGGAAGCCAAAAATACGCGGCGGAAACACCATCCCTACTTTTATGTTCATAGCAGCATTATTCACAATAGCCAGAATCTGGAAGCAACCAGAGTGCCCGAAAATCGATGACTGGATAAAGAAGCTTTGGTACATCTACACAATGGAATACTATGCAGCTGTTAGGAAAAATGAAGTTATAAAATTTGCCTATAAATGGATGGACATGGAGAAGATTATGTTGAGCGAAATTAGCCAGAAGGAGAGAGACAGATACAGAATGACTGCATTTATCTGCATAACATAAATATATAGGTACATATTATGATACCAATATCCAAGATCAAGTGAAACATATATCAGGAGGTCCTGTCAAAGGTGGAAATTATCACAAACGTGTGGGATTCAGAGGCTAGGTAAGACAGAAATGGAACAGTGTGCTGACAATTGTTGAGGGTACTAATGCCAACCTAGAACTGAGCATTAAATAGAGGCAAAAGATACACATGACAACCCTTTAATGTACGTTCTGTAATTCATAGTCTGGAGGGGAAGGAAAAGAGAAAGAGAGAGTAATGGAAAGAAATCAAGAACCTGCCATGGAGCAGGGCTGGGTGGGGGGGAGGGAACCGGGGATGTTGGTGGTGGGAGATGGGCACTGGTGGCGGGATGGGTGCTGCAACACTGTTTGACCAAAACTCAAATATGAACTTTTTAATTGTATATCTTTGTAATTTTAAAAATAAAAAAAAATTAAAAGAAAAAAAAGAAAATAGTTTCCCAATATTACAAAATGGGCACTGAATACAAATTGTTTATTAAATATACAGCAAAATTTATTCAGATACTAATTAAACATTTATATATGTAAATATAATACAAATACATATGGAAAATATTGGAAGAATATTTACATAATGTTTGCCTTTATCTCTCAGTCATCCTCCTTCTTTATAATTTGAATTTATTTGATCATATATTGCCTTTGCAATGGAGCAAAAACATTTTAAAATTACTCATTAAAATACATTTAGAAAAATTTGATTCACAAAAATTATTTCTGACTTATGCAATAGAAAATGGTGATTTTCCATCACCAACAACTCTTCAGGAATTGAAGTACTGTAACTTAGAAGTTAAGTGCTATTTATAAAACTGTCCTAAGATATTATTTTGGAAATCATGATATCCCAAGTCACAATAACCAGTGAATTCTTTATACTGAGATTTACTCCCCTCAATGATATGTCACTGTATTCCCTACTGAAATCCAATCTTTACTGACTATCTCAAGTATATGTGGCACTATTTTAAGTACTATGGCATATTACTTTGAGTTAAGGCAGATTTCTGCTATCTCTTTCTGGAAGAAGCAATATTTCCTCTTTTTATTAATTACTACTTTCTTTGGAATGTAATGGATGTTTAAAAACCTTAAAATGTGCCTGCAGGAATCTTTTCAAATAATTGAGTGCTGTGATTAATTAATTTCCTTGGATTTCTTTAGATCTCTTAAAGTTATTTTGTAATGCTGATGATTTGCAAATATCCAAAATGGCTGAGACAAAAACCGGGAATGGCTTCTGTGCCTTATTTTAGGCAGATGTATTACTTCACTACTGTGTGTGTCTTGCTTGAGAGTAAAAAGAGTTTGCAATTAAAAAGATGTAACAGTCATTCTCTAGGGTGGATAGGCTTTGGCGCCATGGGAAATAAACCCTGTACAGTGAAAGAGAGCTTTAGAATCAGGAATCCACCATTGCTATATGATTTGGGCAACTTATATAACTTTCTGAGCTCATTTTCCTCTTGTATATGATGGGACTACAAATATCGATTCCCCAAAGAATTGTTGTGAAGATTTAATGAAATAATATCTTTGTGAAATGTGTATCGCAAAGTCTGCATATAACTGACACTTAATAAATGTTAATTTCTTTCCTTCCTCCTTTCAGTAACCTGATTTAAATGCTTCATTTGAGATTCATAGCTCTCCTACCTGAGTTAATTTTTAAAACACATTAATTTTCATGATACCTGAAGGAAATAATACTCAACAACTCTATTCTGACTTTTCTGCCATTCCCTCCCCCAGCCCCCTGCCTCATGTTTATCTAGTACAAATTCAAACTATTATTACCATTAATTTTCAGGAGAAATATAGAGGAACAGAGAGGCTGAAGTGTTTGCCTAAAGTCATATAAAAGGAGACAGAACACTAGTCTGATGAACGGATGAGGTGAGATTGGAACCTGGATTTGCAGAAGCTCAGTACCTTGCTCTCCAGAACAATGGATGTGCCTGACTTTAATTTGCATTTCCAGTTCTTGGGAATTGTGGATACAAAATGAAGTCAGTTTGCTGTTTCCAAGAAGGGACACTGTGTCTTTCAAAATTGTTGAGAAATTGCTATGCATTGTTCACCTAACTGCAGGGAGAACAGGCCTGGGTGATATTTGGGATAACAAGCTTTCTTTTTAAGGGTGAATTTGTTCTCTTGAAGCGCATTGGGAGGTAAAAACCCATCAAGATAGTGTGTTCTCTTGATGATTTCAATGAATTATCATGGAAATGAGTTTTTAGAAGAGAGGTAATGCTTTGTGATAATAGCCCGATAATGCCATTAGCTATGAACTGTAATTGTAATAGCATTAGTCAAATGAATATATCTGATATTAATTTGAGTGTCAACTATTTCTATAAGGTTCTTCTTGTTAATTAAACATCAGCCTTGGTGTTATTAATTCAATCTCTACCCACAGTTTGCACATAGCAGGAACCCAATATGGCCTAAGCGAATAAATCATCTCATGGTGAACCTTTTAAAATAGTAAATGTTGAGTTTTTATTGATATCATGGAATTCACAAACTATGTTTTTGTTCACTATCCAACCGTTTTTATAGTTTATTCTTTATTTTGCACATCACATAGTTAATAGTGTAGTTGTACTAATTTGAGTTTTTGAGAAAGTTTTTCTTATATTTTGCATGTTTGAAAGGAAATAGCCTATCTGGTTCAACTGCGATTATTTTAATTGAGGAGACTTCATCTCCTTTTCTCTATGACTACCCAACATCTTCATGCCTGCTGTGATTTTTGGACAAAGTCATGCCTTGGGGCAGTTGTAACACTTTTCATGGTCACTGGCATCACTGTCAGAAGTTTGAAGACTTCTCATTCAATCATCTTTCCCCTTTGCCTGGAGAGAATTGCCGTCACCATGTTTTTCTGATCCTCATTCTTAATTATGTTCTCTACTCTTAGGAATGGCTTGCTGAAGCTTTTCCTTTAAATTTTTTACTGAATCACTGTGAAGTAGACCATTACAAACTCATGATTGGGTTTCAGTCATACAATGTTCCAACACTCATCTCTCCACTAATATCACTTCACTTGTCTTTCCATTGTTCATGGATTTGCTCGGGCGGGCACCAGTAACATCTCCATTCATTGGGAATGAGGTCCATTATTGTTACTGTTTTGGCATATTGAATACACCACGGGTAGGTTGCCAGGCTCTGCCTGTGGTTCTGGGTTCATCCAGTCCTTTTCTGTGTCATACCATCAACCATCCAGGGCCCATGGGGCAGAGCCCTGGGTGTAGACAAGCCTGTCTCCTGTCTGCCACCTGCGGACGCAATGGGGCACTGCAGCCACACCTGCGACATCTCAAAGGGCAGGCTCTCCACTAGTATACTTTTTTATTTTTTTGAGTCATACCTGGCAATGCTCAGGAGTTACTCCTGGCTCTGTACTCAGGAATTACTTATGGTGGTGCTTGGGGACCATATGGGATGCAGGGGATCAACCACATGCAAGGCAAACACCTTATCCACTGTACCTTTGCACCAGCCCCCACTAGTATACTTTTACTAGCACCAATGTTTCCAGTTTCCACCCTAAAACAAAAACCTGTCTCTATGGCAGGAATTTTTTCTTCTCTCTCTCTCTCTCTCTCTCTCTCTCTCTCTCTTTCTCTCCCTCTCCCTCTCCTTCCTCTCTCTCTGCTTTGGTGTGGGTGGAGAGTAGGTAAGATAGAGAAAGGACCAGTGTGATAGTTGGAAATGGTCACAGTAGACTAGAACTGAGTATTAAAAGTAGGTAAAGGGATACATGTGAGAACCTTTCAGCAACTGTCCTGCAAACCACATGCTGAAGCCTTCCTAAAGACAAAGTTGGCTTAATAAGGGAGGACCCCTGCATCTTTCCAAACCTGCATTCGCTTAAGCCTCGTCCTCGTCCTATCTCATGTTGGTGCAGAGTGTCTACCCTCCAGTAAGAGAGGGGATTAAGAGAGGTAAATTAAGAGTCTCCTTAATTTCCCTTGTACCTGAACTTCTCCATTGGTGCTGGATGTCTTCAGCCATTAAATATGCTCTGGCATTAATCTCATAAAGAAATATCTTATATTTGCATTGAAGCTTTCCAATTAGACTCATAGCTACATTTGAATTTCAGAATTATAATAAATTATTATTATTTTTCAAAAAAGCAAAAGCTTAATATTGCCTAAAAATGGTTAGTGTGGAGGTATGACCACAGTTATACAGTGGGCGTGCTTAAAACTAAAATAGTTGTTATTTATTCACTTGATCACTTGAATCCCGTTATTCATCGAGGTTGCTCGGCGGGTGCCAGTAACATTTCCATTGGACCCTATCATGTACCAATGTAGCCCAATGACATCTGGTTGATTCAGGAATATGAAGAGCCTCAAACCGTTCCTTCAAGGTCTTGACAAGGAAGTCTGACCATCTTGTAGGTGGGTGGCCACGTGACCTTTTGACATCCCATGGGATCCAGTCGGTAAAGGCTCTAGTCCAGTGGTCATCTCCAAATCGCATATGTCCAGCCCATCTGATTTTCGATGCCTTGGCAAACGAGACAGCGTCCCTGATTCTGGAATAGCCACGGAGGTTGGAACTCCGGATTCCTTCTCTCACTTGAGTGAGGTGTGATATTCCAAGCATAGCTCTTTCGATTCCTCTCTGGGAGACCCGAATAGCATTCTCATCCTGCTTTCGTAGGGCCCATGTCTCTGAGGTGTATGTTAATGCAGGGAGAATTGTGGAGTCAAAGAGATGTGCCTGGAGCCGGAGGTTCTTTATCCTTTTTAGCTATTTCTTCCATGCCTTTGAAGGCATTCCATGACACTCTCTTCCTCCTGCGCAGCTCAGGTTTTAGGTCATTCATCATGTTGACTTCTTGACCTAGGTACACATAACTGCTGCATTCAGAGATGTCTGTTCCATTGAGAGTGAATGGGGCCTCTGGAACTAGTTCATTTTTCATAAATATAGTTTTCTTTAGATTCAGCTGTAGACCTGTCTTTCCACATTCTCGGTCAAAGTCAGCCAGCATTTGTGTGGCGTGGCTAATGTTTGGTGTTATTAGAATGATGTCATCAGCGAAGCGGAGGTGGTGTAGTTGCTGACCATCTATCTTCTCTCCTATTCCTTCCCATTCTAATTGTCACATGATGTTCTCAAGGGTGGCTCTGAAAAGTTTTGGTGAAATGGTATCACCCTGTCGAACCCCTCTTTTGACATCAATGATCACTTCAGTTGTTATTTATTATTTACCTCAAATTCTAGTTGAGCTGGGTGGCCATGGTATGATTTAATAAATATAGCAAATTCATCCATACCTCTATCTCACCTCCACTTTATTTCCCTTTATCTGAGTGCCAGTTTCTTCAAGAAAGTTATTTGAATATTGATACCTTTTCTTTCTTCAGTGACTAGTTATTATTCACCCTTTTCTAATCTGTTTTTCATGTCCTCTTTTACTAAAGTTATCGGAGATCATAATGTCACCTACAGATACTTTCCATTCTCTATTCTACTTGATTTTGTAGCGCTTAACACAGTTTACTATTTCCTGCTTAAAAGAGTTCCCTTACAGTGAATACACATGTATAACACATATACATATGTGTCTATATGCTCACACGTGCACACACATGGAATGTTCTGGCTGATTTTTTGTGTTTGTTGGGGTCATTTCTTTTCCATCTAACCTTAATGTTGAGATTTTCTCTAGGTCCTAGACTACCTTTTCTTCTCAAACTAAATATTTATACTAGGTGATTTTATTGATATATGTGAGTTAAAATGTTAGTTTTGTGCCCAACCCAGATCATTTTAACTCAGAGATGTCAATAAGATATTTCTATTTGCATGTCTCTTAGGTATGTCAAATCTATTGTGTTTAAAAAAACACTATCACAATCCACGATCTTCCCGTTCATCATCTATTTGCTAGAGCGGGCACCAGTAATATCTCCTTATGTCCTGACTCATGCTAGTAGAACCCAAAGGCATCTGCTTGCTCCAGGAACATAATATAAATGTTACTGGCATTTGGCATATCAAATACGACATGAACAGCTTGCCAGGCTTGCCGTGCGGGTGGCATACTCTTGTAGTCACCTCTAAATACAGCATTTGTTGATGAACAGTGCGGCCGTTAGTGGCCATGTGAGCCAGGCTGTGATAGTCTGGTCTGCTGGGTGGAGTTGTGAAGAGAGGGAAGTTTGGATGTGGAAAATGGCGGCCCCCATGGAGTCGGGGGTTTGTCTGACTTGTTGTGAGGCTCTGCTGGGGTGGCAGGCCAGGGCTAGAACCCGCCATGCCTCCCGGGTGCCTCATGAGTTGCTGGGCATAGGGAGAGCAAGTAGCAGCTCTGCCCCATGTCTGAGAGTCTCTGGTTCAGCATACCTAAGCCAAATTGAAAAAAAAAAAACTGCTGCAGGGTGGGTGTCGATAATCCAGACTGTGATAGTCTGGTCTGCTGGGTGAATTGTGATGAGTGGGAAGTCGGATGTGGAAAATGGCAGCCCTCATGGAATAGGGGGTCGTCTGGCTTGTTGTGAGGCTCTGCTGTGGTGGTAGGCCAGGGCTAGAACTCACCATGCCTCCTCGGCGCCTCATGAGCGGCTGGGCACAGGGAGAGCAAGTAGCAGCTCTGCCCCATGTCTGAGAGTCTCTGGTTCAGCATACCTGGGCCGGATTGAAAGAAAACTGCTGCAGGGTGGGTGTCGATGATCCGGGATGTGATATTCTGGTCTGCCAGGTGGAGTTGTGACGAGAGGGAAGTCCGAATGTGGAGACTCTCAGACATGGGGCAGAGCTGCTACTTGCTTTCCCTGTGCCCAGCCACTCATGAGGCACCCGGGATGCATGTCAGGTTCTAGCCCTGGCCTGCCACCCCAGCAGAGCCTCACAACAAGCCAGACACCCCCTCCATGGAGGCCGCCATTTTCCACATCCGCCATTTTCCACATTTTCCAAAAAAACACTAATGTGCTAAAAAATAGAATGAGTGACAAATTAAACATCTATTCTTCATCTAGCATTTTTGACTTAAAATCCAAACAACACTTTTGAAATCCAAAGTGGACCTTTTGCACCTTCATTTCCTCTTGGCAAAATCTAGGGTGCTTTTTTAATTTGTCTCTTCTGTCTTCTAAAGTGGTAGCAAAGCCATCACTAACCACTGTGATTTCTACCTCCAAAATCAAGCTTATGCCTTTGATTTCTTTCCTCCTACCCATTTTCTTTCTAACCCATGGTTATGCCAGACTTGCCAGAATGACATCAGTTGTGCTTTCTCCAAAGTTGTTTCGCTTTCCACTCAGTCATACTGCATCTCCACTGATGATGAAACAGGCCATTTTACTTGTATGATGCCTTTATTTATTCGATTGCAAGTTCTAAATTTCTATCAAGCCAAAGACCTGTTCTAATCACTTAAATTGACTTCATACAGTTCTCCAGTTCTGAATATATTTAAGTTTCAGACTGCTTTTGGTTTCTTCAATGCACTTAGTAATTTCCTACTTCCAGGCCTTGATATAAGTACTCTCTACCACCAATACTTCACTCCTGTGCTCACCAAACTAGACACCACTTATCTTCTAGTGCCAACTTTAATAGTTTCCCAGCACTCTGATTGTACACATGGATGGCTTCTAAATATACCCAATATAAGTTTGTCATGCTGAGAAATTTCCTCCAATAATAGGGTCCATGAGATCAGGAGGAGTTCCAGGGCTCTGTTCTATTTCCTCTCATCCCCCTACACATGGAATTGAAGTTGATAAGACAGTGAGCTCTTATATTTTGGAGCACAGAACTTTTAAATTTTTTAGGTATTTTATTTGAGGCACTGACTTAAAATACTGTTAATGACAGGATTTCATGTGTAGTGATCCAATGCTACACTTTTCACTAGAGTTTCTGTTTCCTGCCACCATGATCACAATGTCCTTCTCTTTCATGCCTACCCTCCTGTACCCTCAAAAGTATGCTCAGTTCTGAGAGCTGGTTCCTGCTTTATGTTGTTTTTTGGAAAATGTTCTCTTCTTAGTATCATAAAAGTAGCACACAAGAATATGATAACCAGAACAATTCTAGTCACCTTGGGAAATATTGAAATTTCACTCAAATTATAATAACACCTCAATCTGATGTTTTGCATTATTACAAATAATATTTCTGTTATGTATTATTTCTTAGAAATGTAGATGTGTTAATGACACCATTGTAGAGAGACATCAGAGATCCAAAAATATTTAGTAAAGAGCTAAATTTTCTTAGGCCATTAAGGTTAAGCTGAGCTGCTGCTTCTTTTTTTTTAATTAATTTTTTATTAAGGTGCTGTGATTTACACTGTTATTCATGGTTGAATTTCAGGTGTACAATATTCCAACCCCAGTCCCACCACCAGTGTCAACTTTCCTCTACCAATGTCCTTAGGTTTCCCCATCCTCACTCGCCTGACTTGACAGGCACATTTATAAGCTAAGTTTGTAGATTTTTCTGATTTAAAATTCTGCTCTTTTGCCTCTTCTGAACTATGAGCAATGGGTAGTTATTTTTATGGTCTAAGGTGGGGAGAAGGCTCGACTGTGATTTTGTTATGAACTCTAAGGCCTTTCAGCAATTCCAGAGGAGATGGAGAATGGGTATGGATGCTTCTGGGAGACATGGCCTTGTTATATCAGAGTCCTCTGCTTCTAACTCTGACCACACTGGGAGCTGTATGGGTCTGCAACCCTGTACCCTGCTCAGTAAACCCGGAACCTCTGACACCAAGTAGAGGATTAGTTGGCGAAAGGTCAATTATGCCATCAGAGGCCACCTTTACTCCAGTCTAAAAATGTGTCATCTCAAAGCGCACATGGTAGTCGTAACCAAGATATTGATGCGGATTTAAAGAAGTGTATCTCATTAAAAATGAGTATGGATGGTGAAATCTCATTGAGTAGCTTTCTAGATTTATAAGCACTTTCTTCTTTAAAGCTTATTGCAACTGTCAATTCGTCAGGAGGAACCCGAAGAATCGAGATGACACTTGAGCTGAGATTATTGTCAGTGACCTCAATAATCTCATTATTGTCAGTGGCCTCGATAATCATAGGTATTTAATAGGATTTATTTCCAAGGATCAGATTTCATGTTTATAAAGATCTTCCTGGGAAATACTCAGCTAGATTCTTTGCTTCTTTTCTACCTTCTAGGCAAGAAGGCTGCACAGGGGCAAAGAGACGTGTACCTTGACCTTTTGGTCCTGCTTGCCTTCTTTTTCTCTTAGACATTCAGCTTCAGATCTGCCACTTGGCACCTGTCCATCACAAAGATGTCATTTTCACTGAATTCTATTTTGTTATTTCTGTCAAAGGGTAATTTAGAACTTATGAGTGAGAAAATTGATCTAACTGCTAATGGGATAGAGTGGAAAGAAGCGGCCTGCCTGACTTCTTCACTCTCTTCTATTAGCATTGCTACTTTTAGATAAACTATTCCTGAAATGATTAGTGTAGGAGGATGGGTTTAGTCTTGTATCTTCTCCTTTAAAGCACTCAGAGTTAGAGATCCCAGAAGGATCAGTTTTCTCACTTGTACTGAAAATGTCACTCTAACAGTTATCTGTCTGCACAGTCAAGTTTTGAGAAATCTTTTGAATTTACCGCATTCACACCATTCTCCATCATGGTGCTAAAAATGACTAATGCAGCTTGGAGACAGGAAGACTGTGATAACTGATCATCTTTCCAATCTTATACCAACACTTACACACACACACACTTGCACGCACACACACACACATACCATGCATATGCTCCACTGACATGAATCCTTGTGGTTTAAAATATCCTATATGCTAATGGGATGCAGTGGCTCTAGGGTGCTTAAACAGACAGTGATAGTGTTGATTTCATTATAGTCAGTTCTGTCAAAAAACATTGGTTGTTTTACTAAATAGACTGATCTTGTTGTTAACCAAATGGACCACATGATGGATGGCTTAAATTCTACATTCAAAATAATCTGTGGCATTACCATTTTCAAACACCTTACTTTTATCTCTCATTATCTCTGAAAAGGTAAAATGAACCATTCGTCTTTTTTGTTTGTTTAGGGGCCAGGCCCCAGGGTGCTCGGGATTACTCCTGGCAGTGCTCAGGGTACCATATGGGATGCCAGGCATTCAACCTGGTTTACCTTGTACAAGGCAATTTCCCTACATGCTATTCTATAGTTCTGGCCCCGAGCATTCCACTTTCTAAATCAGAGGAAATAGTCTTTAAGAGAGACAATCTGCCCACACATGGGGTCAAAGGATAGTTGTCTTTCAGGGTTCCACACTAGTCATGCTAAGCAGTATTAGGTCCCCAGCATAAAATAATTGAAGTGATCTTTGATTCCATTTTTGATTAATGCTATTCTGATGAGTAAAGGGACTGTCGCAAGCACAAATCCATCCTACTCCCAGAAAAAACATGACAGAATCTGTGATGTCATTTAGGGAATGATGGAGCAGTGAGTGGGCTGAGTTACAGTAATTAGTGAAGTGGGAGATGTCCACATCCAGAAGGGGGGGTTCGTTGATTGTCTTTTACTCTACTGAGGTTGGTAGGAATTTTCCATAAGGCTCTGTCTCTTGGGCCTGTAAAGACCAAAACATTCTCAATCACCTGGAAGAAGCCCAGGAACTTGCTTACTAAATTTGCAAATGATGCATTTGCAATGAAGTAAAGATGAGCAATCCTTTGCACAACAGGTCCAGGTTTTTGAAAGGTCTATGTCTGAGCATGATGGGCTGACATTTATTAAGGATAAAAATGGAGAACTTTAATTTAAAACAAAAGCTCAAAACGGATAGAAGGGAACTGAGAGTAACTTAATTTATTCTTTATTTTAACCAGGATTTTTGGGGGTGTTGTACAGGGGAGCACCCAGCAATGCTCAGGGGCTTACTCCTGGCTCTCAGAATTTACTCCTGGTGGTGCTCAAGGGCCATAGGGAATGGCGGAATCAAACCCTGGGTGAGTTACATGCAAGACAAGTGCCATACCAGCTCTACTATCTCTGTCCAGCTCCTAATGTTTTAGATTTGAAATGACCATGAAAATGGTACAGGAGTTGCATTCCCGGCTGGGATTCAGAGGGGAGGGGAGTTCACTAAAAGTGACAAATCTAACCTTTTGCATACAAAAGCTTTGCATTGTCTGTGATTATCAGATGGGATTGGCCTCTCCCAAAGGGTCAGAGAGACTTTTCTCATATACCCAGAGTAACACATTTTTTTCAGTGTCACTTTGGTCTGGAGAATTAAGGACACTGGAAGCTCTGTGGATCCAATCTGTTTACATTACTTAGGAACGTAAATTATTTCAACTTTAGAACCCTAAAGGCATTAGAGGTTGAAAAGAAGCATCTGCACCATCTGAGTCCTTTGCCCTATTCCTAATTGAAGGAGTAATGACTTTTCTCCTTTTTATGACCTAGAAGAACATAGTTTGGGGCTATCAACTAGATATAAGTCTGTCATAAGCCTGTCCTCCCTATCTGAGACTCATTTACTCAGAGCAGAGATGAGGTCATATATCTTTGCCCTGTGACATAAACCCTTGCTCTTGATGCCTCAAATCACCCAACATGGGATAAATATCAGTGGTTAGTTTTGTTGTACTTCAAACCATAACTTGATCACTTGATCACTTGAATCTTGTTATTCATCGATTTGCTCAAGTGGGCACCAGTAACATTTCCATTGGACCCTATCACGTGCCAATGTAGCCCAATGGCATCTGGTTGATTCAGGAATATGAAGAGCCTCAAACAATTCCTTCAGGATCTTGACAAGGAAGTCTGACCATCTTTTGGGTGGGCGGCCACGTGATCTCAGCTCTAGTCCAGCGGTTGTCTCCAAATCGCATTACATGTCCAGCCCATCTGATTTTCGATGCCTTGGCAAACAAGACAGCGTTCCTGATTCTGGAATAGTGATGGAGGTCGAACTCCAGTTCCTTCTCTCCCTTGAGTGAGGCGTGATATTCCAAGCATAGCTCTTTCGATTCCTCTCTGGGAGACCCGAATAGTATTCTCATCCTGCTTTCATAGGGCCCAGATCTCTGAGGCGTATGTTAATGCAGGGAAAATGGTGGAGTCAAAGAGATGTGCCCAGAGCCAGAGGTTCTTTATCCTTTTAGCTATTTCTTCAATGCCTTTGAAGGCATTCCATGCCACTTTCTTCCTCCTGCGCAGCTCAGGTTTTAGGTCATTCATCATGTTGACTTCTCGACCTAGGTACACATAACTGCTGCATTCAGAGATGTCTGTTCCATTGAGAGTGAATGGGGCCTCTGGAACTAGTTCATTTTTCATGAACATAGTTTTCTTCAGATTCAGCTGTAGACCTATCTTTCCACATTCTCGGTTGAAGTCAGCCAGCATTTGCGTGTTTGGCTAATGATTGGTGTTATTAGAACAATGTCATCAGCAAAACGGAGGTAGTGTAGTTGCCGACCATCTATCTCAACTCCCATTTCTTCCCATTCTAATTGTCACATGATGTTCTTGAGGGTGGCGCTGAAGAGTTTGGTGAAATGGTATCACCCTGTCGAACCCCTCTTTTGACATCAAGGATCACTTCTTTGTAGAATGGTGAGATCCTGGTGGTGAATCCATAATACAGCTCATGAAGGATCTTGATGTATTGGGTTTGAACACCCTATTTGGCTAGGGCTTTGATGACTGCTTCAGTCTCCACAGAATCAAAGGCTTTCTTTAAATCAATGAACGTGAGACAGAGCGGCATCTTGTACTCCCTACAAACCTCAATGAGCTTGGTTACTGTGTGGATATGGTCGATTGTGTTGAATCCTTTCTGGAAGGATTAAAACATACTTCAAAACATATAGTCATGTAAATACTTCAAATGCATGTCATAAAATTCTATTTCTCCTAATAATCTGTCTGATATTACTTTATCGGCCTCATAAGAGCCAGATGTGGTGGGAGGGGATTTCCCCTAGCACGATGACACTGAAAACTTCATTTTAAGAAAGATAGTAGACCCATAGGATGATTCAGTGTCTTATAATGCATCCAGGGCTTATGTGTGATGAATCCCTGGTGCCACCGTATATGCAGAAATGATTGTCCTAACTGCCCCACAGTGAGGAGTTCCCCAGGAGGGGTCAGAAAGGAAAGATACTGACAGTTATTTTTGGTTTAATGGATGAAATGGTCATTCTAGATTAGAGTAACGTTTCTTATGGAGAACACTGCATTATTTATTGTGATTAGCATAAAAAATTGAAAGCCAAGGTTGCCCTCTCTCACCTCTTTTATTCAACATAGTACTGGAAGTACTCGCCATAGCAATCAGAGAAGAAAAGGACATTAAGGGCATCCAGATAGGCAAGGAAGAAATCAAGCTATCATTATTTGCAGATGACATGATATTATACTTAGAGAACCCTAAACTCTTGGCCCAAAAACTCTTAGAAACAATAGATATGTATAGTAGAGTGGCAGGGTACAAAATCAATACCCAAAAGTCGGTGGCTTTCCTATACACAAATAATGAAAGAGAAGAAAGGAATATTAAGAAATCAATTCCATTTACAATTGTACCACAGAAAATAAAATACCTAGGAATCAGCTTAACCAAGTGTGTAAAGGACCTATACAAAGAGAACTATAAGACACTGCTTCAAGAAATAAAAGAGGACACGAGGAAATGGAAACACATTCCCTACTCATGGATGGGGGAGAATTAACATTGTCAAGATGGTAATACTCCCTAGAGCTTTGTACAGATTCAATGTGGTTCCTATAATGATACCCATGAGATTCTTTAACGAAATTGACCAAACACTCCTGAAATTCGTATGGAATAATAAACCCCCCACAGATAGCTAAAGCAATCCTTGGGAAAAGGAAGATGGGAGGCATCACCTTTCCTAACCTCAAACTGTACTACAAAGCAGCAGTAATAAAAACAGTGTGGTACTGGAATAAAAACAGACCTGTGGATCTATGGAATAGAGTTGAGTATCCTGACACACATCCTCAAAGACATGATCAGTTAATCTTTGATAAAGGTGCAAATAGTCCATTGTTTCTAGGAGTTTTTTGGTAGAGAGTTTAGGGTTCTCTAGGTATAACAGTGTGCTAACAATTGTGAGGGTACTAATGCCAACCTAGAACTGAGCATTAAATAGAGGCAAAAGGATACACATGACAACCCTTTAATGTATGTTCTGTAATCCATAGTCTGGAGAGGAAGGAAAAGAGAAAGATAGAGAAATGGAAAGAAATAAAGAACCTGCCATGGAGGAGGGCTGGGGGGGGGGGGGAGGGAACCGGGGACGTTGGTGGTGGGAGATGGGCACTGATGGCGGGATGGGTGCTGCTACACTGTATGACCAAAACCCAAATATGAACTTTTTAATTGTATATCTTTGTAATTGTAAAAATAAAAAAAATTAAAAAAAAAAGGTGCAAATAGTCCAAACTGGAGTAAGGAAAGCCTCTTCAACAAGTGGTGCTGGGAAAACTGGACAGCTACATGTAAAAAACGAATTTGGACCTGTGTCTAACACCTTGCACAAAAATCAGATCAAAATGGATTAAAGATCTCAATATCAGACCTGAATCCATAAAAGTACATTGAAGAAAATATAGGAAAAACCCTCCACGACATTGAAGCTAAAGACATCTTCAAAGGTGAAACACCATTAACAAAGCAACTAGAAGAAAACATAAACATATGGGACTACATGAAACTAAAGAGCTTCTGCACCTCAAAAGAAACAGTGACTAAGATACAAAGGCAGTCCACAGAATATTTACCCAATACCCATCTGATAAGGGGTTAATATCCAGGATATTTCAGGCACTGGTACAGCTATATAAGAAGAAAACAGCCAACCCCATAAAAAAATGGGGAGAAGAAATGAACAGAAACTTTGACAAGGAAGAAATTCGAATGGCCAAAAGGCACATGAAAAAAAATGCTCATCATCACTAATCATTAGAGAGATGCAAATCAAAACAACAATGAGATAATCACCTCACACCACAGAGACTGGCCTATATTCAAAAGGGTAAAAGTAACAAGTGCTGGCGTGGATGTGGGGAAAAACTGGACTCTCATACATTGTTGTTGGGAATGTTGACTTGTACAACCTTTCTGGAAAACAATATGGACATTCCTCCAAAGACTAGAACTTGAGATCCCCTTTGACCCAGCCATACCACTCCTGGGAATATACCCTGGGAAGCCAAAAAACACACAGTGGAAACACAATCCGCACTTTTATTTTCATAGCAGCACTATTCACAATAGCCAGAACCTGGGAACAACCAGTATGCCCGAGAACTGATGACTGGATAAAGAAACTGTGGTACAGCTACACAATGGAATACTATGCAGCTGTCAGGAAAAATGAAGTTATGAAATTTGTCTATAAATGGATGGACATGGAAAGGATCATGTTGAGTGAAATTAGTCAGAAGGAAAGAGAGAGACATAGAATGAATGCATTTATTTACTTGACATAAATATATCAAGTGATCTTACCAAAAGTGGAAATTACCGCAAACATGAGGGAGTCAGAGGTTAGGTAAGACAGAGAAGGGAACATGTGTGAATAAATGTCGAAAGGGCTGACACCAACATAGAACTGAACATTAAATACAGGCAAAAAAATTGCACATGATGGCTTCCAAGTGTATGTAGTGCAACCCACAATGTGTAGGAGAAGGAAGAGGAGAGAGAGGGAGAAAGAAAAGAGATAAAGAACCTGCCATTTAAACAGGCTATAGAAGGGAGGAGGGAATTGGGGACATTGGTGGTGGGATATGGGCACTGGTGGAGGGCGGGTGCTGGAACATTATGTGACCGAAACCTCCAAACATGAACAACGTTGTAATTGTATATCTCATGGTGGTATAATAAAGTATTAATTAAAGAATAAATAAATAAATATCTGCAGGGCTAGCCACAATGTGTAAAATAAGAGAGGAGAGAGATGCAGAGACAGAGAGAGAAAGAGAGGAAACAGGGTTACCTGCTGTTGAGGCAGCCTGGAGGTGGGTGGGATGGGGTGGGGTACATTGGTGGTGGAAATGGGCACTGGTGGAGGGATGGGTGCTGGAATACTGTATTACCAAGAACCAATTGTCGACACCTTTGTAATTGTATGTCTCACGGTGGTATAATAAAAAATTTAAAAAAATAGAGGACATGGGTAGTTTACAAGAGAACCTAGTTTCTTAATATTGTACTATATCATTGACTTAAATATCTATCACATGTTTAAAGAGTTTCTATGTGACTAGAAAAGTGACCTGTTTTGTGCTCCATAGCTTTCAACTATAGCTGGACAGGCTCAGAGTTCTTCTAGAAATAGAGAATTTTCCAGGAATCAGAAGACACTGGTACATCTACTCTGTGAGTGTTAGACTGGATGAGCTTTTATGTAGATTCTAGTCATAAGTTTAAATCTTGTATTATTAGTAGAAAAAATCCTGATTATTGGGATAATACAGTGGGCAAGGTACTTGCCTTGCACATAATGAACCTGGGCAACCCCAGCACCATATATGGTGCCTCCCAAAAAGAGAACAAAAAGAATCAGATATGACCTGTGATCATGCAAACACTCTACTTTCCCGTGTACATTAATTATTGCTTTAAAACACAAAGGTAAATGGACTAAGGTGGGGTTGTTGATATAGCTCTTTATTGGTACATGTGGTGTGGCAATTTCGTGACTCCTAAAACACATGAGCAGTTATACAGATTTAACTTCCATATTTTTTTACACCAGGAGACGCAGATACACCAGGCGGAGCTGCTACCAGCTCTCCCCGTTGCACTGCCTGTACTCCACTGACCACAAGGGGTCAGGGATGGAGAACAACTTCTGGTCCGAGCCCACCAATAAATATAATACAGTGATAAATAAGGATAATAATATCACCTTTATAAGAAAATTATAAAAAATCGAATCATAATATAATGCTATGATACCATACTATGCATATTCTCAAAAAATGTTTACAATTAAATGTATTTGTACATAGTTGTATGTATTTGTACATAGTTGTATTTGTAATACATAGTTGTATTACAACAATATTACATAGTTGTATTTGTATTTGTACATAGTTGAATTTGTAATGAAGAATTTGCCTGGTCTTTGTCCTTGGTTCCTGGGAGACAAACTATGCCCTCCAGATTTCTCGATTGATTGAAGTGTCTTTGTTAATCATGGTGGAAGTCCCGACTGAAGGATTAGGTTAATGAGATGACTCATAGTGGACCCCTAGGTGGTTCATGCTGAAATGATGATGCAAGATGGGAATTGGTCAATCAAGAAGACCAACCATATGATTAGAGGGTTGGAACTCCAGACATATGATATCACCCTAAGCTCTGGGGAAGAGAGGAGAGGCTAGAGATGGAGTTCAACCATGAAACCAAATATTTAATCAAGACCGCCTCTGTACTCAGAGGAGCTGCCCTGGGTGGCCATGATCTGCGGATCATCACGTATCTGTGTGCTGGCTCGAATGGTATCTCTGAGGGTAAGGAGGGTTCAGTTGGGAAATCCTCCCAAGTTCTGTTCTTTCTGCTTCAGCCTTTGCTTCATTCTGATTCATATTCTTTTGTTATTAAAAGTTGTCGTCTTAGGCTTGTGCTTTCCCGAGTTCCATGAGTTATCCTAGTAAATGATCCAATCTGAAGGAATCTGTGGGGACCTCCAAATTTACAACCAGTTCATCAAAAGTGATAGCAATCCTTAGGAGGTCCAAATATGTGACTGGTATCTTAGCATTTACAATCTTGTAGAAAGCTTAACCTCTGAAGTCTGATTCTGAGTTAAGTTGCTTAAGCACCAGCATAAAAATTTACATTTACATAAAAATAAATTGGTAGTATAAGTTCAACATTACACTTATTGAATACATCAAATGGTTTGATTATAATTTTTTAGCAAATTTTCAGAAATATTTCATTGAGTAATAAGAAAAAAGAGGGAATATATATTTAAGATCTGTTTTAGGTACAGATATAGGTAAGACTTTTCTAGGTTGTGTTATAAAATCCTAATATTATACTTTTCTCCTTGTTTCTAAATAAAGAATATTACCATCAGGAAAGTCAACAGATTGCCACAGTTTCTACACGTTATTATGACAGCTTGGATTTGAGCCTTTGAGTACCAGAACCATATCAAACATTATTCACTGTGGCACAGGGTTGGGGACAAATTGAGAATTAAATACATGCATAACTTTTAACTTGTGAGCTTTCTTAGTTAACTAAACCAGATAAACAATTAAGGAAAGGGCAGGGTATAATCTTGTTAGCCATCAATCACAGATTGGACATCTGTTCTTTAAGATTTAACCTTAACTATCATTTATTACTATAATTTTATTTATTCTTAATGCCTCTGAAAATGTTATGAGGATTTGATGGTGATTTTTTTAAACCTTGGTGTCCACTGCACCCAGCGTTCTGCAGCCAAGTAGCTTGTTGGTTAGTAATTTATCTCTCTCTCTCTCTCTCTCTATCTATCTATCTATCTATTTTTAATTTTTTATTATACCACAGTGAAACATACAGTTACAAAGGTGTTCATAATTGGTTCTTGGTAATACAGTATTCCAGCACCCATCCCTCTACCAGTTCCCCATCCCCACCACCACCAGTGTACCCACACCCCCTCCCTCGCATCCCCAGTCTGCCTTAATAGCAGGTACCCCCTTTTCCTCTCTTTCTCTCTCTGTCTTTGTCTCTCTCTGTTATGCATCTCTCCCTCTTTTTTTGCACATTGCTGTTAGTATATTCTAAAACACTAAAAGGAGTGTGTTCTCATTCATGTAAGTTATTTTTTCATAGTTTTACAGTAGGTAAATTAGTTTGTTCTGAGAGTACAAACTCTTTCCATTACTTTTAAGAGCACAGTTATAAGTATAGATGAAAGCAGAGAATAATGAACTTGCAGTGCTTTCTGTAAAATAGGCAACAGTTAAGTATTTTTTAATGTAAACTATATTAATGTATTAAAAAGATAAAGGAAATTCAAATTTAAAAAGTAGCAAAAGGTATTTCACTGTGACAGATAATTATTATTATCATCCTGTTATTTCTGCCAGCACATATAAGAGTGACCCTTTTTGTGTCTATATGCGAACTTTTCAGATTTGTCCTTACTCCTGACCAAAATCTCGAGAGTGAAAAATTTTCCAAGATCACTTGTTATTCAACTCATAGTTTCTCTTTGGTTGCATAGATAAGATTTCTGGCAAATCACAAGGGGAAATGATCACCCAGATATCCCATCTCCTCTATTTAAGTAGAATTTACCTTTCCTGAGGATTATCTATGCCAACTACGAAGCATTATTGAATATAAACTCATTGAAAGACCTAATAAGCATATAATGACCACTTTGTTTTAAAATACACTAAAGAAAGACAGCAGACAGGGTCTCTTGAGAAGTGACATTCTGTAATTACCTCCTCCTATCAAAAGAAAAACAATTCCCAGAAATTAATGAATACAGCAAGAGTCTATTTCCTATCTTAATTCTATCTTAATTGCAAAAGTGGATCAATTAAAAAAAAAGCTATGCTGGCAAAGCCCCTCTCTTAAGAGTTTTCCTCTCAGTTCTCTAGTTTTCAAGTGTAAGCATATATACATGCATGTATATGTGTGTGTGTTTCAGCTCCTATGTATATAGAAGCATGTCATGAACCTAGCTTTACCTTCTGAGAGGAGATAGACCAACTGTACCAGCAGGGCCCCCGTGAAACAGCCAAATCCGTCGAACAGAGTCAGCAGATTCCTAGCATTTCCTTTGATGGTTCTTGGAACAAAGCTGTAGATGACAGAAGCTAAGAGAAAAAGGGGAGGGCGAGAATTTAGAATCTTCTCTCTAAAATAGTCAAGGTGTTCAAGTCAATGTTGATTTTACTGCAAAGCACGCTTACTGGTGCAGTCAACATTTGGGCTGGGTTTCATTACGTGGAAGTTACTTCAGTGAGATAGTTTATGATATTGCAATTCGCAGATGTTAGCAAGTAATAAAATGGGGATAAATGTACTGCCGTTCAACTATAAGGAAATATTTGGTGCTTGAGTCTCCCAGTAGAGTCACAGAAATTTTACCTTATACAAATATTTCTGATGAATATTTGATGTGGTCAGGCCTGTGCTTAGTAATATGAACACAATCTATCAATAAGGCCCATGGCTCTGTGATTCTATATGTCATTAAAAGTAAATTCTGGGCAGCTTACGTTTATCAAATAAAATTAGCAAATGAGACTAAAGAACAAGATCTCTGTAGTAAAAAAAATCTATGGTGCTCAAATCTAAGGTCACCAGTTTTAATGATCGGTGATTTTAGTTGTTATTTAATGTTCTAGGCCTCAAAAATCAGCTCTATAAAATGGGACTCACATCTTTTTGCATTTGCTGAAGGGACGTGAATGGTGCTTAATTATAATACATTAAAGTGCTTATGACTGCCCCTCGAGGTGTTGCAGGTGTGGCTGTGGTTCCCGCTGCATCACAGGTGACAGAAAGGAGACAGGCTTGTCTACACCCCCAGGGTTCTGCCCTGTGGCTGGCCCTGGATGGTTGATGATGGTTGATGGTCTGACACAGAAAAAGACTGGGCCCCTTGGGATAAACCCAGAGTCACAGCAGAGCCTGGCAAGTTATCTGTCGTGTATTTGTTATGCCAAAAACAGTAACAATAATGAACCTTATCCCAATGAATGGAGACATTACTGGTGCCTGCTTGAGCAAATTGATGAACAACGGAAACACAAGTGACAAGTGACCATGCCAACTTGTGGGAATGGAATACAGCTTTGCTGTTTAAACAATAGGCTGAGACACCCCACAAAGCCCTTGTAAGCATGAGTCATCCAGATAAAGGGGAGGTTTAGCTTTGGGTCTCCACTTCGTCTTCTTTCCCTAAAGTTGCTGTTGGGACCCCAGCCATGAAAGTGGCTTAGGTTGAAGAAAATCAGGGAGGTAAATTGATTTAACGTGTCAAAAATAATTTTCATCGGTAGGGTGAAAATAATATAAATTATTCTGTATCATCTTACCATAAACCCATTCATTCATTTAGTTATCTTGGGAAATTAGAGATATATGCTAAAATATTTATATTTTAATATAATATTTGGATTTTGCTTCAAACTCATGTAACACAAAGAATGAGACTCTGAGAGTGAAGAGAGAGAAAGAGAGAGGGAGAGAAAGTTTGGTCATGACTTGAAAACTGGCTAAACTGGAATTATGCTAATCCTGCTTTTGTATTGTGTGTGGCACAAAATTATAAGGAAATGCATTAAATGGCAGGAACAGTTTTAGCTTTGAATGGCTGGAGTTTTGAATTTTTAATTTTTTCCTCTCCCTGCTCTTTTTGTGCTTTGGAAATTTCTCTACAACGAGAGATTAAATTTCATGTAACACAAGGGCAATAGAAAATTGATATACTGTGAACACTTAAACCTTCAGTTTCATTCTCTAGAAGTAGAAGGAAATCACTTTTTCTCCTCCCTTCCCTCCAAGGAAAATTTCACCCCTGGCTTAAATGGACTTTGCCTCACTCAAACTTTGCTTTTTGCCTAGGAATTTCAATGAATTTTAAATGAATGCACAACTATGAAGGATCAGCATATTCCCGCTCCTCTGTTTTTCTTGGTTTCTGTTTTTCTTTCTTAATTTTGGACCACACCTAGTGATCCTTAAGGTTTCCTCCTAACTCTGAGCTCAGGGATCACCCATGGTGGCTCATAGCACCATGGGGGGTATCAGGACTGTTGTGTTATGACTCTCCCACTCCTGCTCCTTTTTGCTCCATTAATTTAAAATTTCCCTTCTGCATTCTGCAGACACCTGCATGCCTTGGATTCTAGAAATGACCCAGACTGCAGGGGGCAGAGTTCCTGGATTTTGGTCTCTGGTGGGAACAGTAGAGGTGGATATACACAAGGACTGTGCTAACACTTACGGCTACGCGAGCAGAGGATGACAGTGGTGGTAAATAGTGTGGAAAGGGACTTGTAGTATTAGTGGAAGGGGTCTGGATGTCACAGCTGTCCTTTGCAGGACGGGTCACTCACAGAAAGACCCAGCTCCAAGTCCACTTCTTTTTTTATTTTCAGGAAGATCCAAACAGTGTGAGGGAAGTGCTGAAATGGCTTTGGAAAGAAAGGATTCACAGTTCTACAAAAGGTTTGGCTTAGAGCTTCCCTCTCTATAAATATGAGGAGACAAACAATAGGCAAAAAGACTAAGTAGGCTGATTTCTTTCACAGAGAAAAAGCGCAGCGTACAAGCCCATTATTACTCTGCTAGTTAATTATTAATCCTATGCTTTTCTCCTGCTAAAACTTCTGGTGCGGTATATAATTCATGAACGCTCTTGGCCAGCCTCTCTGCCTGCTGGTTAATCTCTCTTTGGTGTCATTTTAGTAGTCCTGAAAGCCTCCGGTTTCCTTTTATAAGACTTAGCTTTTTCAACTCTTTGCATCTCCGTTTTCCAGCATCTACTAGCTTGTTCTGATTATTTTTGACTTAAGTGATCATCAACATGATTTCTGAGGCTCCGGGATACTTCTTTTACTATGTTATGTATGGATATTATCAGCAAGTCTGCCACTATTCTAAAATTCTTACTTTACTAGGAACACGGAGGGGAAAAACTAAGAGCACTCCATGTGCATGTACAAGCTGATTTTCTTGCCAAGGAGCATGGAACTAAGCCTCCGGCGGATGGCTGGTTAGTGCCCGCAAAGGTGTCCCAACCCAGCCAACATGGTCTATGAACCACAGGGCCGTTGCCGCCTTCCAAAGACCTCTGGTCCTGGGGACTCCCTTCTGGAAATTTCTACTCCCACATTTCTAAAACTCTTAAGATGTGTTTGTTGTATCTGGTGAGATGTTATTTCTGTTGTCCAAGAAAATTCTATTTTGTCTATATATTCTATTTTGTCTATATTTTGTCTTATTCTCTCCTAATCCCTCAAGAGTCTTCTCCCTGAAGATCCTTCAAATCTCAAGACATTTAATTTTATAACCTCTCAGCTTTCTTTTTGTATTGCCACCTGCTCATCTCTAGGGCATTTTCCCCTGTAACCCGTCATCTGCTGCTCTTTCATAGACAAACAGTACAGTTCTATTCTTACCAAATTTTGGCAATTTTAGCTTAACGTTCAATCATTCTTCCAGTCTTCTGGCATGCCAAGCATTTAGTTTCTTGGTTCCTGAACTTCCACCCAACGTTTCCTCCATTTAAACTTAGCTATTCACACCTCTGGCCTTATCTCTAGATCAAGTGTGGACAAACTACCTGGTAAATCCAATTCACAACCTATTTTTCACGAACAGAATGGGGGCGGAACTCAGCTTCCTGCGTTTGTGAAATGCAACTGATAGCTTCTTATACACCAGACTGGCAGCCTTAGATATTTGTAACAGACTGTATAGGGTGCAAAAGCTTAACTATTTTTATATCTGACAGTTTAGTAAACTATTCAATAAAACTGACAATATAGTAAACTATATTAGTAAACTATTCATTTGTCATCTAAATTATTGCTCTCTAGATTCTATCTCCAGATGTCACTTTTTTTTTGGGGGTCACACCCAGTGATGCTCAGGGGTAGCTCCTATCTCTGCATTCATGAATTACTCCTGGCAGTGCTCGGGGGACCATATGGGAACCTGGGTCCGGCTGCATGCAAGGCAAATGCTGTACCCGCTGGAATATTGCTCTGGCTCCAACACTTATTTTCAACCTTTTTGCACATTTCTCCTCTTGAATGGGTGCCTAAAGACTCAATTCTTAAATCCTTACGTACATTGATCCCTCTTAGTCTACAATATCTGCTTTCTTATCATTTTATATTTTATTTTAGTTTCTGGGTCACACCTGACAGTGCTCAGGGTTGACTCCTGGCTTTGTTTTCAGGGATCACTCCTGGCAGATTTGGGGAACAATATGTGATATGGGGACCAAATATGGGTTGGCCATGTGCAAGGCAAATATCTCACCTGCTATACTATTGCTCCAACCCCAAATTCTGTTACTCCAAATTCTATTAATATGTTTCACACACTTGAATTTGGATTTATCCCATGTTGCCTTAACAGATTCCAGGCTTGATATCTGACTGCATATTTGGTGTGTCTGTTTGGCATCTCAGTATGTCCAAAACTGAACATGTTCCTCTCCCTAAAGCTTGTTCCTTGATTTCCTCAGGCCATAATCATTGTTGTCCTTTTAAACTCCATTCTTTCTCTTAAACCAGTGGATGCATCTTCAAAATATAATTGTTTTTACTATTCTTTAGCACCTTTACTATTATATCCATGAACTAACTCTTGAAGCTTATAGAATAAATAGAGAAGACTTTTGAAAGATGTGATAGTTGTAAAAGATCCAGTAATGTGAAGAAGCCAGGCATTTGAAAGAGAGGGCAGGCAATTCCAGGTAGAGGGAATGGAACACAAAGTACAAAAAGTGTTTGAAGCAGATGTGTTCTGAGACCTTAGACATTCAGAATGGAAACCATCGAAATTCTAATGAACGGACCTATGGGAAGATTGTTCCAAAATGCAGTCGAAGCAAGACACTGAGCACAAATCATATGGGGCCTTAGTCACCACGTGAGAAACTTATCTCCTAAACCCTACCATGGAATTTAAAGGAAAGGAATGATGAGGATTTATGATTTGGAAAAAGCATTCTGACAACTTTGAAGCGAAAAGACTCATAGGTCAGGAGAAGGGGCTAAAAGACATTTAGGAAACTGGAAGGACTCGGACTTGGGGTGATGGGCGTGGAGAGCAGTGCCAATCTGGCCTCACTTATGTTATGCTTCAGTGTAGAAGCTAGGTCTTGCTTCTCAGTTGGAAGTGAGAAATCAGCATTGACATGGGCCCTGGAGGAAGAGGTGGCTCGCCAGCACTTCCAAGGTCAGAGTCATGGTGAGGGGCAGAAAGCTGTGTGCAGGATACCTGTGGCTGACCCTGTGTCACACTCAGTCAGTGTGCATTGCTGTGATCATACTCACAGCACACAACATAGCTGTTGATTATTGACTGTCCTGTTACAAACACTCTGTTGATTTCTTTACATAAAATATTTCACTCATACTTAAGACAACCTGTTTTATAAGATGATGCCAAGGGCTCAGAAATGCTAAATAATCTTCTCAGGGTCAATAGCTAGTCAGCGGATTCTACACTGATACTGTGATACAGGCAAGAATTATAATTACTTCTACTTTAAAGATCAGAAGGTGACATGTGGAGGTGAAATGAATTTGCAAGGTCACACTCTTAGTAAGTGACAACACTGGGAATAAAAACAAACTCTTCTGGTCCCTATCACCATGTCTGTAGTGGGTGAAGTAAATTGACTTAGCTGGGCTTCAGATTCAGTGAATCGGAGTAGTGGGCCAAGGGAATAATATTACTTGATATGCCTTTTAACAGTCTATGGTTGCAGTTATCTCTCTGGCATTTGTGTGTTGAGCGACTATTTCATCACCTTTTTTCATAGCTAGCCCAGAACACTTTGGCTAACTGTGCAACAATTTTGGGGAAAGAAAATCAGAAAAGACACAAGTGTCTTTTATACTTCCTTTGTATTTCTTGCAGTGCCAGGAGTGATTCAACATTTTAGAATCTCATAAAATAATTTATTCATGGAAAATATACATATGTATATATCTAATGAAAAGGCTTAAGATTATTTAAGAAATGAATTGAATATCTACAAACTTAATTTATTTGGAATTCTTTTCCAAGGAATTTCTTTAAATATGTATATATATAGTAATATATTTATTAAATAAGTGCAATTAATATATGTCTATAACTTCTGAAGTTAATAGAGTAAACAAATATTTTAGGCACAAGTAAAATGATTGTGGACTTTTCATTTGAATGGCTGCTTTAAAGACCTTAGTCTGAAGAGAGAGAGAGACAGAGAGAGAAAGAGAGGAAACGGGGGCACCTCTATTGAGGCAGCCTGGGGGTGGGAGGGAGGGGGTGGAGTACATTGGTGGTGGAAATGGGGCACTGGTGGAGGGATGGGTGCTGAAATATTGTATTACCAAGAACCAATTACAAACACCTTTGTAATTGTATGTCTCACGGTGGTATAATAAAAAAATTAAAAAAAATAAAGACCTTAGTCTGAGAAGACAGAGTCAAAGAGACTGGAGATTGAAAAATAGGAGTTATAAAAATAATCTTAGTGTTGTATAATTGGGTCTTGAGTTATAACCAGTCTCTTATGCAGGGGAATAGAAGGACTAGAGAAACTTAAGATTCAATAGATTACACTGACAAATATTCATTTGCATCGCAAGAAGTCACTGACATATTTTCATCAGTTTAAAATATCAGCAACCCAGGTAGTCCAGAAAGCACTTGATATTTAATTAAGTTATTTATGAAACACTCATGATCACACTTTATTTAGTCTATATTAATTTAAAAACATTGTGTTATCTGGAAAATTATCTCAAAATTCTCTTTCATTTATATATTTGTACATTCTTAAAGAACATTAGAATGTCATTTTTGGAGAGGTTACAAATAGAAGTTTGTCTATGAGTTAGAGGTAGGGAGGCAGTGGTAAGAGAAGAGAATTTCATTAGTCTGTTGGGGCTAGCTAATGCTTCTGATAGTAGAGCTGGCCAAATAGTTCCTGTCTTCAACAGCTTAGAAAATCCTTCATTCCGTCTATAGTCAGGTAGAATTACCAGCTGCATATGACAGAGGAATGAAAAGAACAGAGGCTGGTGGAAATCTCATGGGATGTTCCCTGGCCCACCCCACCCTGTGGAATTGCTCCCACTGAAGTGATTGATGCTGTTATGAACAGTTAGTGAGCTCCAGCAGGAGGTGACACAGTGGATACTCACAAGTTGGGCTGACCAGAATTTCAGCCATTCCCAGCAGCACATACTGAAGGACCAGGTAGACGCAAGGCATGGAGGAGACACTGAGAATTTTGCCTGAGCGAGGTTGTTCCATGGAAGGGAAACGCTTCCTCTGGATTTCCATAAAGCCAGCTACCATTACAGATAAGGCAGCACAAAGGTTCCCAGCAACTGATAGGAAATGAGAGAAGGACTAGTCATTGTTCCAAATCTCAGAATTACTCCTTTTTAAAAAAATTATTATACCAATGTGAGATATACGATTACAAAGGTGTTCATAATTGGTTCTTGGTAATACAGTGTTTCAGCACCCATCTCTCCACCAGTGCCCCATTCCCATCACCAATATCCCCACATTCCTCCCACTCACCCCCAGCCTGCATCTAAGAATGCACTTGATCACTTGACATCCCGTTATTCATTCATTTGCTTGAGCAGGTGCCAGTAATGCTTCCATTTAACCCTATCACGTGCCAGTGTGGCCCAATGGCATCTGCTTGCTTCAGGAATACGAAGAGCATCAAACCATTAGTTCAGGTTCTTGACAAAGAAGTCTGACCATCTTGTAGGTGGGCGGCCACATGATTTTTTGACATCCTGTGGGATCCAGTTGGTAAAGGCCCTAGTCCAGCGGTCGTCTCCAAATTGCATTACATGTTCAGCCCATCTGATTTTCAATGGAACATTACATGTCCAGCCCATCTGATTTTCAATGATTTTCGAAAGAACCTCCGGGTTTCAGGCATATCTTTTAGACTCCACTGTTCTCTCTGCATTAACATATGCCTCAGAGACCTGGGCCCTACGAAAGCAGGATGAGAATGCTATTCGGGTCTCCCCAGAGAGGAATCAAAAGAGTTATGCTTGGAATATCACGCCTCACTCAAGTGAGAGAAGGAATCCAGAGTCTTGACCTCCATCAGCGATCCAGAGTCAGGGATGCTGTCTCATTTGCCAAGGCATCGAAAATCAGATGGGCCTCTAAGAATTACTCTTTCATAAAGAAATTTTCTTCCTCTGTCCCCCTCTCCCCCTCTCCTTCTCTTCCCCTCTCCTTCTCTCCCCCTCTTCCTCTCTCCCCCTCTCCTTCTCTTCCCCTCTCCCTCTCTCCCTCTCTCACTATCTTTCTTTCTATCTTTCTATCTCTCTATCTATCTATCTCTCTCTCTCTCTATCTATCTATCTATCTATCTATCTATCTATCTATCTATCTATCTATCTATCTGTCTGTCTGTCTGTCTGTCTGTCTGTCTGTCTGTCTGTCTGTCTGTCTGTCTGTCTGTCTGTCTGTCTCTGTCTGTCTATCTCTCGCTCTCTCTTGCTCTCTCTCTCATTCTTTTCTCTCACTCTCTCGCTCTCTTGCTCTCTATCCATCATCCATCCATCCATCCATCCATTCATTCATCCATCCATCTATCCATCTCTATCTCTATCTCTGTCTGTCTGTCTATCATCTATTTTTTTTCTTTTGCCCTGGGAATAGGTAGGTGCTGTTTACTTGCCTTGTAAGCCCATCCCTGTGTGGGCTCTCTTAGTCTCTAACAAATGGCCACAGTGACTCTCCATCTGGACTTACTGGTGATAGAAACTCAGGTCAGTTATTTAACTTAATTATAGCTTTATTTAGCTCTTAAACTGGGGCTAGTGGTTCTTATTTGGTAGGGAGGCTATGAGATTTAAATTAGATAAAGTACGACAGTACTGTAAGAGTTTCTGGTGGAAATTAGTAGTGATAATTATTAAAGACAAAGCCTAAAAATATGAATTTTTTATCCTTAGAGAAGATTCATCTTTCTTGAGATCCTTTTTAGGTACACATGAATCAAAAATGATTCAGGGGAAATTTAAAATAACGATCTCTTTGTAAAAGGATGAAATTGTGCCCTGAAAACATATTATGCCTGGAAGCCAACCTTACCTCTACAAAAAACTAATATATATTCTGTATATACATGCTCTTAAGGTATTAATTTTCTTTTCTGGCAAAAGTCTATTTATTTTTTTCATGATGATTTGTTACAGGCATTTAATACTCCAACCCCAATCCCACTGCCTTTACCACCTTCCGACCATCATTGTCTACAATTTTCCCAACTCCCTCAACCCTGCCTCAATAGCAGGACCATGATAATTTTATATTGCTTGTTATTAATGCTAACAGAATGATCAAAAATATTTCCTTAGAAGAAAATTAGTGTAAATTGTTGTATCTCACCATGGAGACATAAAGTCCTTGTCTAAGGGATTCCTGAGATGTTGCTCCAGGCTAAACCTTGTGTGGTATTCTTTGGTTAGTAGAGCTTGGTTGCCTTCTGTTATATCCCAGCCAATCTGTTACACTACTTCTTGGTTATCAGTGTTGTAGAGTTTGGAGGTGTCATGCAGCCGTGAAGGTGGCCATGCACTCCAGGAAGTCCAAAATTTTTAACTGAGTGTAAAACTTATAAGCGTTGTCAGTTCTCAGTTTACTGACATTCTCTAATCTTTGCAGAAAAGGTAAAACTGTTATGAGGGAACTAAAGTCTTGAAACTTTTGTTTAGTAACATGTTCAGTTTGAGTTATTATAGGTCAGCCGGAGACATGGAATCAGTTCTTCAGGGGGTGTGTCAGTTCTCTCTGTAACTTCCAGAATTGTCTCCAAGAGTCTGGAAATGAGTGAGGATTTAGTTACCGTTTTGTTACAATTTATGTCTGCCAAAACAATGTCCATTTTTCTCAATCTATCATTTATTTTACTGGACTTAATCCCATCGTTAGAGCCCAGGCAAATCTTAGTATGATGGAATTTACTTGAAATTTAGAGATAGTCACATTTTTCTTCACATTTTGCTAAGTTGCATAAAATTTCAGATAAAGCAAAGCTTTCAATTCAGAAAAATCAATCTAATGTTTAAATAGCTTGGTGTTTGTCTTGGTTGATAGAGAAACTGGTAGGTAAATTAAAAAAATTATCTCAGCATTTAAATGTATCCATAAAGCCTATTTTATGAGACCTCAAGAAATGGAAGGTGTCAAAAGGCAGAAAATAGGAACACCATTTAAAACTGGAGGAAAATTTTATTATTATTTTAAATTGAGCTCTATAAAGGTCCATACCTAGTGAAGTAGGGATTTTGATTCTGTAAATAGCTCATATAAAAAAATAAATTTCACGTATTATCTAGCTTTAAGATCACATTGATCACATAATTGCATTTATCCAGATTGCTTGACACATTACAGTCTCATCAGAAAGAGCTAATATGTCAACCCAATTTATCGCTGTCTCTGCCTCTACTATCTGCACTGCACAGTTGGGGATATCAGATGAGAAAGATCTATTCTCGGTCATTGTGGGCTCACATTTTATTGGGAAATATGTGTAGAACTGATTTCAAGTCAGAAAGGTAAACAAAATAACTTCATGCTTTAAAGAAAGAAGTATCTAAATATGCAAAGGAAAGCTGTACAATGGTATGTGCGAAGATTTAGGGTTGTAAAAGTGTTAGAACCATTTTCAGACTGGGGAGAAACTCAAGTTATTTAGGACCAGAAGAGAAAAATTACATTAGGGGCAGATAAGAAAAGACATTTAATTTATTTTTAAGGAATTAGAAAATTATTCTGAAGATAATGCAATCATTAATGATATTAGGGACATTCAAATTGATTTTTGAAAATCCAGATTAAACGCATACCTCCCCCACCCCTTGCTTTAGTCATCACCTCTGCAATGTAGCATGTTTTATACCTTATACAAGGCAATTGATGGTAGTATTAGAAGCAAAAGTTAAGGATCAATACTGATTTTTTGGGGGGATAAGGCTAATAAATATTTTAGTTTTGTAAGGCGAATTGCTGAAAAAAAAAGAAAATGAAACTATGTAAGTACTTAAATAATAAAATGTATTTCTACGCATATTAGTGAATTAAAATAAATTTTTGGGAAGGATGGCAATGGATTTTTACCTAAATAGTGTTTAGGATTATGTTTCTTTTCTTTTCTTTTTTTTTTTTAAGTATTTTATTATACCACCGTGAGATATACAAATAAAAAGATATACAATTAAAAAAGTTCATGTTTGGGTTTTGGTCATACAGTGTTTCAGCACCCCGCCCCCCCCCCAGTGCCCATCTCCCACCACCAACATCCCGGTTCCCTCCCCTTCCCCAGCCCTGCTCCATGGCAGGTTCTTTATTTCTTTCCCTTTCTCTCTCTTTCTCTTTTCCTTCCCTTCCAGACTATGGATTACAGAACATACATTAAAAGGTTGTCATGTGTATCCTTTTGCCTCTATTTAATGCTCAGTTCTAGGTTGGCATTAGTACCCTCGACTATTATTAGCACCCTGTTCCATTTTCTGTCTTACCTAAACTCTGACTCCCACACGTTTGTGATAATCTCCACCTTTGACTCATTGTTGTTTTGATTTGCATCTCTCTGATGATTAGTGATGATGAGCATTTTTTCATATGTTTTTTGGCCATTCGAATTTCTTCCTTGCTGAAGTTTCTGTTCATTTCTTGTCCCCATTTTTTGATGGGGTTGTTTGTTTTCTTCTTGTAAAGTTCTACCAGTGCCTGATATATCCTGGATATTAACCCCTTATCAGATGGGTATTGGGTGAATATTCTTTCCCATTCTGTGGACTGCTTTTGTATCTTAGTCACTGTTTCTTTTGAGGTGCAGAAGCTTTTCAGTTTCATGTAGTCCCATATGTTTATCTTTTCTTCTAGTTGCTTTGTTAGTGATGTTTCACCTTTGAAGATGCCTTTAGCTTCAATGTCGTGGAGGGTTTTTCCTATATTTTCTTCAATGTACTTTATGGATTCAAGTCTGATATTGAGATCTTTAGTCCATTTTGATCTGATTTTTGTGCATGGTGTTAGACACAGGTCCAAATTCATTTTTTTACATGTTGCTGCCCAGTTTTCCCAACACCACTTGTTGAAGAGGCTTTCCTTACTCCATTTTAGACTCATTGCACCTTTATCAAAGATTAAATGATCATGTGTTTGAGGTTGGGTGTCAGGATACTCTATTCTATTCCATAGGTCCACAGGTCTGTTTTTATTCCAATACCATGCTGTTTTAATTACTACTGCCTTGTAGTACAGTTTGAAGTTGGGAAAGGTGATGCCTCCCAATTCTTTTTCCCGAGGATTGCTTTAGCTATCCTTGGGGGTTTATTGTTCCATACAAATTTCAGGAGCGTTTGGTCAATTTCTTTGAAGAATGTCATCGGTATCCTCATAGGGACTGCATTGAATCTGTACAGAGCTCTAGGGAGTATTACCATTTTGACAATGTTGATTCTCCCCATCCATGAACAGGGAATGTGTTTCCATTTTCTTGTGTCCTCTTTTATCTCTTGGAGCAGTGTCTTGTAGTTTTCTTTGTACAGGTCCTTTACATACTTGGGTAAGTTGATTCCTAGGTATTTGATTTTCTGTGGCACAATTGTGAATGGAATTGTTTCCTTAATATCCCTTTCTTCTGTTTCGCTATTTGTATATAGGAAAGCCACTGACTTTTGGGTGTTGATTTTGTATCCTGCCACTCTACTATATGCGTCTATTGTTTCTAGGAGTTTTTTTGGTAGAGCGTTTAGGGTTCTCTAGGTATAATATCATGTCATCTGCAAATAATGATAGCTTGACTTCTTCCTTGCCTATCTGGATGCCCTTGATGTCCTTTTCTTCTCTGATTGCTATGGCAAGTACTTCCAGTACTATATTGAATAAAAGAGGTGAGAGGGGGCAACCTTGTCTTGTCCCTGATCTCTGGGGGAAGGCTTTCAACTTTTCCCCATTTAGAATGATGCTTGCTGTGGGCTTTTGGTAGATGGCTGTAACTATCTTGAGGAAAGTCCCTTCAATTCCCATTTTCTGGAGCGTTTTAATCATGAACGGGTGCTGGATCTTGTCAAATGCTTTCTCTGCGTCTATTGATAGGATCATATGGTTTTTTATTTTTTTCTTTTATTGATATGATGTATTATGTTGATTGACTTGCGAATGTTGAACCATCCTTGCATTCCCGGGATGAATCCAACTTGGTCATGATGTATAATCTTCTTGATGAGTCTTTGGATTCTGTTTGCTAGTATTTTGTTGAAGATCTTAGCATCCGTGTTCATCAGGGATATTGGTCTGTAGTTTTCTTTCTTTGTGTTGTCTCTCCCTGCTTTGGGTATCAGGGTGATATGTGCCTCGTAGAAGCTGTTTGGGAGTGTTTCTGTTTCTTCTATTTCCTGGAAGAGCTTGAAAAGGACTGGCAGTAGGTCCTCCTTAAAGGTTTGGTAGAGTTCACTAGGGAATCCGTCTGGACCTGGGCTTTTGTGTTTGGGCAGACTTTTAATTACTGTTTCTATTTCCTCGATGGTGATGGGTTTATTCAGGTATTGGAGGTCTTCTTGTTTCAGCCATGGGAGGTTATAGGACTTCAGGAATTGATCCATTTCTTCTAGATTCTCATGTTTCACGGCATACAGGCTCTCAAAGTAATCTCTGATGATCTTTTGGATTTCTGCGGTTTCTGTTGTGATGTCACCCTTTTTATTTCTGATTCTGTTTATTTGGGTTTTATCTTTCCCTGTCCTTACAAGTCTTGCCAATGGTTTGTCAATCTTGTTTATTTTTTCAAAAAACCAGCTCTTGGTTTCATTAATCTTTTGGATTGTTTTTTTTGGTTTCCAACTCATTGATTTCCTCTCTAAGTTTTATTATTTCCTTTTTTCTGCCTGGGTTGGGCTCCTTTTGTTGGTCTTTCTCTAATGTCTTCAGCTGTGTAGTCAGGTTATTTATGTGGGCCCTTTCTTGTTTCCTGATGAATGCTTGCAGGGCTATAAACTTCCCTCTTAACACGGCTTTTGCCGTGTCCCACAAGTTCTTATAATTGGTATCTTCATTTTCATTTATTTCCAGAAATCTTTGGATTTCCTGTTTGATTTCTTCTATGACCCATTTGTTGTTCAGCAGTGAGCTGTTCAGTTTCCAGGTGTTTGGTTTGACTCCCTGTTTTTGCGTACGGTTAATTTCCATTTTCAGTGCATCAAGGTCTGTAAAGATAGTTGACACAATTTCTATCTTTTTTAATTTTATTGAGGTATGCTTTGTGGCTCAGCATGTGGTCTATCTTGGAGAATGTTCCATGTGCACTAGAGAAAAATGTGTATTCAGCTTTTTTGGCATGAAAAGCCCTGTATATATCCACTAGCTCTCTTTCTTCCATTTCTTCCTTCAGGTCCAATATTTCCTTGCTGAGTTTCAGTCTTGTTGATCTATCCATCGTTGATAGAGCAGTGTTGAAGTCTCCAACTATTATTGTGCTACTGTCAATGTCTTCTTTGAGGTCTCTTAGCAGTTGTTTTATGTATTTTGCTGACCCCTCATTGGGTGCATATATGTTTAGTAGTGTAATTTCTTCCTGGTGTACATACCCCTTAATTAATAAGAAGTGGCCTTCGTTGTCCCTTCTAACCTTTTAAGCCTGAAGTCTATATTATCTGATACTAATATGGCCACACCAGCCTTTTGGAGGAGTTGTTTGCATGGAGAATGGTCTTCCAACCTTTGACTCTGAGTCTGTGTTTGTTCTGCTTATTCAGATGCGTTTCTTGTAGACAGCAGAATGTTGGGTTCAATTTTTTAATCCATTTTGTCACTCTGTGTCTCTTAATTGGTGCATTTAGACCATTGACATTGAGAGAGATTATTGTCATTGGATTTTGTGCCATCTTTCTTTTTGTGTTTGTTGTGCTTATGGGTTTGGTCGCATTAGAGTAGACCCTTCAGTCCTTCTTTTAAAGTTGGTTTTGAGTCCATGAAGTTCCTGAGTTGTTGCTTATCCATGAAGTTGTGTATCTTTCCTTCATATCTGAATGTGAGCCTGGCCGGGTAAAGAATTCTTGGTGAAGCCTGCAGTTCATTGAGCCTTTTCGCAATATCCCACCATTGTTTTCGGGCTCGGAGTGTTTCATCAGAGAAGTCTGCTGTAAATCTTAGAGATGTTCCTTTGTATGTGATTTCCTTCTTTGATCTTGCTGCTTTCAGTATTCTATCCCTATCTATAGTTTTTGTCATTTTTATTAAGATGTGTCTTGGAGTATTCTTGTTGGGGTTTCTTTTAGCTGGTATCCCTCACGGGCCTCTTGGATCTTGAGGCAAGCATTCTTTAGTTCCGGGAACTTTTCAGCAATGATGGCTTTGACAGTTTCTTCTTCTTCAGGGTTTTCTTCTTGCCCTTCTGGGACCCCAATGATCCGTATGTTGTTTCTTCTGGCTTCATCCCGATTATCTCTTGTTGTCTGTTCGGTAATTGTGAGCCTTTTTTTCTATCTTCTGGTGTTGTGTACAGAATCTTTGGAGCGTGTCTTCGAGATCACTAATTCTTTCTTCAGTAGCTATTATTCTGCTATGATGGCCTTCCACTGTGTTTTTTATTTCATTTACCTCATTTTTAATACCTGTCATTTCCCTTTGCATTTTCCTCACTTCTGCTATCATGTCCTCTTGTATTTTATTGATTTTGCATTCCATTGCTTCTTTGAATTCCTTTTGAATCCTTAACAGTTCTTTCCGAAATTCTTTTTCAGATAGGTTATGCAACTCATTGGTATTGCTTGACTCATCTGGACCAGTGACTTCACTCACAGAGCTTGATGGAATTTTGCGTTGCTTTACCATTATGACAATTGTAGGTTGCAACTGTGAGTTCTTGGGTGACTAGATAGTACAGTTAGTAGGGGTCTGGTCTGTTTGAAGAGTTTGGGTGGGTAGTAAGGATGTAGGAACCAAGGTTCACTGGTACCTCATGCAAGGTAGGTAGTGAGAGGGTTGCCTGCCGACGCGGCTCGGTTTTGAGTTTTGGGATGTTCCCAGAAGCTCAGGGCGCACGGGTCGGTCGGGCTGGAACCAAGGCACTTTGCCTTGGTTCCCGTTGATGGAGTTTCCGCTCTTCCCTGGGGCAGCTTGGGGTCCGCGGAGACGCAAGAATTACACACACACCTGTGGGGGAGTCGAGGCGTTTCCCGGGAACTCAGGGGCGCCGGGGTCTGGGTCAGTCGGGCTGGAACCAAGGCACTTTGCCTTGGTTCCCGTTGATGGAGTTTCCGCTCTTCCCTGGGGCAGCTTGGGGTCCGCGGAGACGCAAGAATTACACACACACCTGTGGGGGAGTCGAGGCGTTTCCCGGGAACTCAGGGCGCACGGGTCGGGGTCAGTCGGGCTGGAACCAAGGCACTTTGCCTTGGTTCCCGTTGATGGAGTTTCCGCTCTTCCCTGGGGCAGCTTGGGGTCCGCGGAGACGCAAGAATTACACACACACCTGTGGGGGAGTCGAGGCATTTCCCGGGAACTCAGGGCGCACGGGTCGGGGTCAGTCGGGCTGGAACCAAGGCACTTTGCCTTGGTTCCCGTTGATGGAGTTTCCGCTCTTCCCTGGGGCAGCTTGGGGTCCAGCGGAGACGCAAGAATTACACACACACCTGTGGGGAGTCGAGGCGTTTCCGGGAACTCAGGGCGCACGGGTCTGGGTCAGTCGGGCTGGAACCAAGGCACTTTGCCTTGGTTCCCGTTGATGGAGTTTCCGCTCTTCCCTGGGGCAGCTTGGGGTCCGCGGAGACGCCAAGAATTACACACACACCTGTGGGGGGAGTTGAGGCGTTTCCCAGGAACTCAGGCGCGCGGGTCGGGGTCAGTCGGGCTGGAACCAAGGCACTTTGCCTTGGTTCCCGTTGATGGAGTTTCCACTCTTCCCTGGGGCAGCTTGGGGTCCGTGGAGACGCAAGAATTACACACACACCTGTGGGGGAGTCGAGGCGTTTCCCGGGAACTCAGGGCGCACCAGGATTATGTTTCTTGAGTCTGGTACAAATGCCAATTTCTGAGAACAATTGTTAGTTTTCTGGTAGTAGAAAAACAGATATCAGATCTGATTGGGTGCTTGTTACAGTGGTTGGCCAATCCTTGCTTACAGGATTAGCTTTTAATGTCTATTCCTGAGTTCCAGCTCTAAGTACATGAAAATTGTGGCCTTTGGGGCATGGGGAAGGTTTGGGGCTTCACTTGGTGGTACTCAGTAGCTATTCCTGGCTCTGTAATAAGAATGACCCCCCTTTTGGTGCTTCAGGGACCATATATACTGCCAGAGATAGAACCAGGATTAGAAAGATGAAAGGCATAACCCTGTTCTATATTTCCACTGGCCTGGAATTCTGGCATTTTCAGCTTGACATTGTTGCCTGTTCACATAATTAAAAAACATGAGGGCAAGAACAACAAGTGCTGGTGTGGATGCGGGGAAAAGGAGACTCTCATCCATTGTTGGTGGGAATGTTGACTGGTACAGCTTTTGTGAAAACAATATGGATATTTCTCCAAAGACTAGAAATTGAGCTCCCATTTGACCCAGCCATACCACTCCTGGGAATATACCCTAGGAAGCCAAAAACACACAAAGGAAACACCATCCCTACTTTTATATTCATAGCAGAATTATTCACAATAGCCAGAATCTGAGTGCCTGAAAATTGATGACTGGATAAAGAAACTATGGTACATCTACACAATGGAATACTATGCAGCTGTTAGGAAAAATGAAGTTATGAAATTTGCTTATAAATGGATGGACATAGGATCATGTTGAGTGAAATTAGTCAGAAGGAAAAAAGACAGATATAGGATGAATGCATTTATTTGCATGACATATATACATATATATATGTACATATATATGTACACATATGTGTATATATATGTACATATATATGTACATATATATGTATATGTACATATTATGATACCAATATCCAAGGTCAGGTGAAACATGGATCAGGAGGTCTTGTCAAAGGTGGAAATTATCACAAACATGTGGGAGTCAGAGGGTAGGTAAGACAGAGAATGGAACGGTGTGCTTATAATTGTCGAAAGTGCTAATACCAGCCTAGAACTGAGCATTAAATGCAGACAAAAGATCACTATCACTATCTTCCCATTCATCGTCAATTTGCTCGAAGCGGGCTCCAGTAACATCTCCATATGTTCTGTCTTATGCTAGTAGAGCCCAAAGGCATCTGCTCTCTCCAGGAACATAAAGAGCCTCAAACCATTATATTAGGTCATGGAAATGACCTAACATAAGTGTTACTCGTATTTGGCATATCAAATACGACACAGGAAGCTTGCCAGGCTTGCCGTGCGGGTGGCATACTCTTGTAGTCACCTTTAAATACAGCATTTATTGATGAACCGTGCGGCTGCGATAGGCTCCTCTGATGGATGGAGTTCTGATGAGAGGGAGGTCCAGATGTGGAAAATGGTGGCCCTCATGGAGTGTTGTGGGGGGGGGTCGTCTGGCTTGTTGCGAGGCTCTGCTGGGGTGGCAGGCCAGGGCTAGAACCCGCCATCCCTCCTGGGCGCCTCGTGAGCTACTGGGCACAGGGAGAGCCGGTAGCAGCTATGCCCTATGTCTGTGAGTTGATAAGCTCTAAATGTATGTATTGCAATCCACAATGTGCAAGAGAAGGAAGAGAGAAAGAGAGAGAAATAGAAAAAGGGGAAAAAGATAAAGAACCTGCCATAGAGGCAGGCTAGGGGAGGAGGGAGGGAATCAGGGACATTGGTGGTGGGAAATGTGCACTGGTGGAGGGATGGGTACTGGAACACTGTATGACTGAAACCCAAACATGAACATCTTTGTAATTGTATATCTCACAGTGGTATAATAAAATATTAAAAAAAAAAACCGTGAGGGCAATCTTTTCTTTTTGCAGTGTTGCTGGATACCAAACTCAGACCTTCATTCGTGCAAGACTAAAGTTGTACACTGAGACTAATGTGAGGGTAGTTGTTTTGTCTCTTCCTCTGTCCTTGATTTCAAAGTGTGACCCCTGATCAGCTCAGAGCTTGCTAGACAGTGCCATCAAATCAGATGTGCATTTAAGCAAGATCCCTAGAAAATTCCTACACACATTTAACTTTGAGAAACCTACTCCAGCACAGAGCACTATGAAATCTGATCTTGCAAAATTCAACAAAACTTAGTTCTCTAGACCATTTCAAGCGAAGTATGCTTATTTACTCATTCACCCAGCTCTTTTAGGGCAAAGCATATTTTACCTGAAGGATCTGGATAACTGCATTTGCCTTTTACTTGCTACAATACTCTGGTATTCTTTTTCCTACTTTAAATATAATCTGCCCCATTTTCATTCTTAAATTCTGTAAGATCATCACACATCCAAAGTAGTTTATCAGAATGCACACATTTACAATTTCTGGTAGATCTTTATTTATAAGATAAAGCACAGTGGTTTCCAGTCGAGAGATTAGATCCCACTAAATAATTGTATGTTTTAATATTGACTCTGTGGCTTCACACAAGTTCAGAGGAGTTTTGAAGCCCCAGTAATTTATTTTACCGGCCTGGCATGGAATAACTTCCCAGATGAAACCACAGTATAATAAAAGGAAGCCAGAATTTATTCAGTGATTAGGCTTCACATTCATTTCATATTGAAGCAAAATTCATGCTAAAAACAAATAATTTAAGATTACTAACAAATGAATATACTGAGAAAGCGATGCTTGGGATATCAAATATGTGAGTGTCTGACATGTGTATAAACTTCAAACTCTATGTATGAAATTCTGTTAAGTCCTTGAGAAATTGTCTTTGTATCCACGATTTTGTAATTTCTCAGAAAAGGCAACTGTTCACATGATAATATACCGAGGTCTCTAAACTACTCTGATAGAGCCAGTCACGTAGTTATTGTCATATATCTGCTGCCCTTGTAGTAGATGTTCCGCACTTGCTATTTATTAGAATGCTGTCACTTAACTTTTGTTTCTTCCTTCTGTTTGTTTTGTGTTACAACATTTGAACAGAACAACCCATCTTTTGGGTTTTCTTTTGATGTCGTTTCTCTGTAGACCACTAAGACTCATTTTTTAAAGCTTCAGCTCAGTTTGTGTTTTTTCCATTCTGAGTAAGGAATAGGTAATAATTGATATCAATAAGATGTCACATATACGGTTAATTATTAGGCCTCAGTTATTTTTTAGATGATCCACTTTTGCTCAACTTTATTACATATTTTTGAGTGAAGCAGAGTAGTTTCTACTGAAAGAAACTGCTACTGAAAGTAGAAATTTAGGGAAAGCCCAAAAAGAAACTATGTCCCTGCCAATTATTAGAGCCAGTAGAAGTTGTTGGTTAAGTGAAAAGGAGCAAACACTTGGACTTTACCTACATCTTAAGACTTGTACTCAGAATTTGAATTTTTAAGTGTTTTATTTTTAAAAGAGGAAGGTCTGGCAGATATTTTAATATGCTTCATCCGCATTTCCATGTAAATGTTATTTAAAAGCCAAGATAATTTCTACCTACTGGGCTGTACACTTCTGCTCTGTGTAAGGCTTAATGACAATCTTAATTAGGCTAATTTTAGTCAGATTAATACTTGTGTGTGTCAGCACTATCGACTAAATGCCACATACTGCTGGATTTTAATTAATGCTAAGGAAAGGAAATACTCATGGTGGAAACACTCCTGAGCTGAAAAAGGCTAAACTGAAGTGTGTCCAATACGGCAGATGAGAAATGACAATGACGCTCTTGCTTCCTGAGTGTGGGGAATTAAGACAGTAAGAACATCCCAGGAGAATTAGTCTCTTTCTCTGTCTGTCTCTGTCTCTCTTTAAGGGGAGATATAGAAGAAACGTGCCTGCCATAGAGGCAGGTTGTGTGTTTGGGGGGGGTGGGGTGGGAGGGGAAACAGAGCACATCGGTGCTGGGGAATGTGCACTGGTGAAGGGATAGGTGTATGGCTGAAACCCAGTCATCAACTGTTGCAGGACTCCTCTAAGGGCCTCTGCATCTTTTCTGGATTGCCTCCTGCAAATCACTTCATAGATAAGGGGGTAGTCTAAATGTGGCAGTTTATCTGACCATGTATTCTGTACTGGCTGGTATAAATATTCTCTCATGCTACCACAATCATCGTAGGATTAGCTAGATCTTACCAGCATATTTGCCTGGCCACGTTGGATCTCTAAGTAATTAGACCAGAGAAAAATGCTGTTTGCCTCCAAGCAAGCAAGCATGGCTCCCTGATAACTCAAAGGCAACTAAAATACAAAACTACCGTGAAGTAGACGAGACTCTTGTGAAGGCTTGGAGAAATAGTTAACTGGCATTAGTATTAGTCTTTGGTACAGAGAAATGCCATCTCAGAAACCCCCCTTCTCTACCCTATAAGGCATTTCCGGGCAGATCTTGGCTCAAAACATTAGCATATAATAGGGCCTAGGTGAGGTGCTCGGAGAAATTACCTAAAGGCATTTGACCCTTCCTGCTTCCCATAATAGTGGGAGGTCCGAGTTGCAGGGGTATTAAACCAGCCTGCTTTCTCTCTCTCTCTCTCTCTCTCTCTCTCTCTCTCTCTCTCTCTCTCTCTGTCTCTCTCTCTCTCTCTTTTTGGGCTCTCTTTGTGAGCTCGCACCCTTCTTGGGAGTCTTGTCTTTGTCTCCTCTCTACAGGGCCGCCATCTTGGCCTACAAGTGGCTGGGGTTCTAGCCGGACTCCTAAGCACCGGGTTTTCCTATTGCTGATTTGTATGCTTGAACCTGTGATAAGTAAAGCCTTTTAAAACTGCATCGGATTCTTGAGTCTTCATCCATTCCCGCCTGCTTCGGAGGTAGAAGGGAACTTCGCTTCCCGGCACTGTTGGGGACCCGGCAGTATCCCGACGATGAACAGCTTTGTAATGGTCTGTCACACAGTGTTTCAATAAAAATTTTTTCAAAAAAGAAAGTCTCTTATGATTGGAAAATGGAGTCTTGACAAACCATTCTGAGCTTGGCAAGTCTGTTTTACACCACCCTGGGAAATTCACAGATTATTTTTAACTCGGTACTTTGCTAGACCTCTTGATTCCTTTAGGCGATACACTTAGTAATGTCTGGTCTTGATTCTGAACCCCTGCCTTTGTTAATTAAATTATAAGCTAGAATTAAGAAAATGTCTGCTTCTGTGTTCAGTTTCCGGTTTGACCAACTGAGTGCAGGGGTAGGGTGGGTGCCCCCTTCAGCGTGGACCTGGGCACAGGCTCACTGGGAACCGTATACTTCCTATAGACCCGGTAGTCCTAGGGGGAACTGATGAGGAAAGGCATGGGGATTCAAGGAACCCCGAGCTCTGTGACCACAGAAGTTTTTCCATTCACTTTGTCCATTAGTTGGGAAGAAAGTAATATCATGGTACTGGCTTGAGAAATGCTTTTTAAAAAAGTTTCTGTATTAAAGGCCTCTAAGTAAGTAAGTAAACAATGATTACAAATAAACTGAGCTTAGTCACTTAGCATTCTTTCCCAAATCAAATTTTCCTTGTGATATAAACTGGTATGATTTCGTTGATGACTTTTCCAAATAACAAAAATTTTATATTCTGAGAGGCAAGCTACCCTTGGCTGGCAAGCTACCCATGTCGTATTTGATATGCCAATACCAGTAACAATAATAGACCTCATTCCCATGATGTTATGGAATGGTTTGAGGCTCTTTATGTTCCTGGAGTGAGCAGATGCCCTTGGGCTACACTAGCTTGTGACAGGACATATAGAGATGTTACTGGTGCCCGCTCGAGCAAATCGTTGAAAGTGATACAAGTGATACAAGTGAATATATATCTAGCCTCTATAAACAGAAATAGCAAAAAGTATGAAACAATGGGAAGACAAGTGATACAAGTGAATATATACCTAGCCTCTATAAACAGAGAAATAGCAAAAAGTATGAAACAGTGAGTCACTAGAAGAATATTTGGGTTCCACTGAGCTTTTAAAAGGTACAATTAGCATCATAATTGGATCTGGAGAAGAAGCAGTTAGATGCTGGCTGTGACCAGTCAGTGAAATAATTTCTCAGAGGAGAGGGTAGTAGAATAACATCGCATGATATTACCTTGGGCATTTTAAACTCCTTTGTGATCTGTTTAGGTCGCCAAACACCTGACAGCTAGAGCTGTCGTAGCTCCTACACTGGCACACACTTACTCCAGGCACTGATGTCATCCTGAATTATCTCAGAAGTTTTGCAGAGCAAAGAAACTCAAAGTTCACATAGGATATGACCCTCAGTGAGAAGAGTAAGTGAACTAGAAGATACAGAGCTCAGCAGAATTTCAGAGGTCCCCAGCAGCTGCTTGATGGCAGAACAGGGCCCTGACCAGACTTTGGTTCCACACATGCACCTGCTTTAATGGGACCAGTGTTTGTCCTTTTGTTCTTGACAGTGCCAGAAGGACAAGGCTAAACAGAGGACAGTGTGGTCAGCATGTTTATCATCTCTCTCTCTCTCTCTCTCTCTCTCTCTCTCTCTCATTGGTGACATTTGTTTATGGTCTCCTGATTGTCTTCTGAGGAAAATGTCCTAAGGTTTATGTTTATTTGTTTTTGCTTTGGGGCCATATCTAGCGATGCTCATGGGTTACTCCTGGCTTTGCACTCAGGAATTATTCCTAGCAGTCCTTAGGATACTAGATGGAATGTTGGGGATTGAACCAGTTCAGCCGTGTGCAAGGGAAGAGTCACACTAGCACTCTCCAATTCACCTTCTTTCCACTCTCAAAATCAAACTCGATTCCAGAACCTAGCTGGGATGCTTGCAGAGCATTTTATCATTTCACCACATTGTGAACAATTTACTTGTGCTGAAGAGTTGTACTCACTAATGCATGCTGACAGAAATCGTCCATCTCGTGTCGAGGGATGCAGGCAGTTGCTGCAATACTCCATCAGTGGAGCTAGAATTAACAGAGGTAGGATGCTGACGATATTCATTACTGCAACTGGCAGGAGAAATCCATCCAAATTCAGGTTGGAATGCATGGTCTGCAGATAAAATCCTGAAGGAATCTGTATTGGAGATGAATCAGCCATGTCTTAGGACAGTGGTTTAAATTGGGCCAAAGTGCTCTGCTATTGGAGCCCGTCTCGGCCAGGTAGTCTGGGATGGATCAACTGTTTCCCCAGCAATTCAAAGTCTCAGGTCTGAGCTGACAAGGGGTAATCAGAACAGTGTTTCAGCAGGAGTTTGTTAAGTCTATTGATAATTGTTCCTTATTGTTATTTGTTTTCGGTGCCACATTGAAGGTGCTCAAGATATATTCCTGGTTCTGGGGTCAGGAGTTAACTCATGGTGTGTTGTGGGCGGCTCAAATGTGGGGATCGAATAAGTGTCAGCCACATGCAAGGCAAGTGCCTTTCCCCTGTATTTTCTCTCTTGACTCATGATTTTTTTATGAAAGAAACAACTTTGTGGAAGTTTAAACTTATTTGTTTTCATTCTGATGAAAACATTGGGTGCAGGGATAGGTTCTTTATACAACCTACATTGGTGCCTCATTCTACATGATGAGCTTTACTCTCCAAACAGAGGAGCATGTGTTGAATTTCTTTGTTTGCCATTGGCTGTCTTTATGGCCTTTCTTCTATCACGGGTCAAACACACAAGATGGAGAATGAAGATATCTTGTGCCTATGCTCTTCCTAGTGCTTTGTGCCACAACTCCCAAGGAGTTGTGTGGCATTGATGGGCCACAAAGAGAACCTAGGGAAAAGCTTGGGTCTCAAATCAACATACGCAACATAATCTTAGGCTAAAATCCATCCTTTCCCAATATTAGCTGCAGAGGAACCCCCACACCATGAGGGATGCCATTTTCCACATCCAGATCCCCCTTTCATTAGAGCTCCACCCAGCAGAAGAGCTGATCACAGCCCTGCTCGCATGGCATCAATAAATGCTCGAGATTAGAGGTGACTACTGGCAAGCTACCCATCGTATTTGATATGCCAAATACCAGTAACAATTATAGACCTTATTCCCATGGCCTGATGGCATGGTTTGAGGCTCTTTATGTTCCTGGAACGAGCAGACGCCCTTGGGCTACATTAGCATGTGACAGGACGTATGAAGATGTTACTGGTGCCTGCTTGAGCAAATCAATGATCAATGGGAAGACAAGTGATACAAGTGATTAGCTATAGCCCTCACCCAACTTGGATGGTTTCCAAACTTTTGGTTCGAGCTGACTCTCAGGCTGGTGAGACCATTCAGGGAACTGGGGCACATACCTTGCAGATGCAAGGCCCCGAATGGATCCTCAGCATGGCTGTGTGTGGCCCTGGAGACACCTGCACCACTGGGCCCAATACTGAAACTTCAAGTTGCACAAGGGTTTGGGAGGAGTTCACAGGACCCCGGGCACTGTTGGGATGCCCCCTCCTTCCCCCAAAGAACCAAGACCCTGTAGAGTGTAAGGAAAGGGGCATTGGCTCCCCTGACTCTTGCATTAATGTCCCCACCACCAGCTACAGTCATTCTTTCATTCCCAGCGACAGAGAGTGTGACTGGAAGGCTCAGACAAAGTCATCTGAGTTGTGTTTAAGGCGTAGGTTCACCAAACTATTTCTGACAGTATGTGCACCACCCTGGAGACCAGCATCCTGGGAAGGGACTTTGTATCTACATTCTGGTGATAACTCACTATGCCTAATTTCTCTCTGCATTACTTGTACATGTGAGAGGATCCAAGGAAAGTCTGTCTTCAGTCAACATGGCAGTTAACGAGCCCACCAAGTGTCAAGTGAACAGCAGTAGCTGCCTACAGCTGGGAATGGATCTCATGGTCCTGGAGATTACTCTTACATCAATAGGTTTGTCTTGGTGATCATTTATTATCTAGTCTTCATTTTGCTCCTTTGTTGGTTTGGGGGCTATACCTGGCAATGCTCAGGGGTTTCTTCTGGTTCTGTGCTCAGGAATTACTCCTAGCAGTGCTTGGGAGACCGTATGGGATACTGGGGATTAAACCTGGGTTAGCTGCCTATAAGGCAAGCTCCCTGCCCTCTGTACTATCTGTCTTGCCCAACCCTTGGATTATTAAACAGAATTGTTTGAATTATGTACAGATGGCAAGAGACAAGGAAATAGTAGTTCTGCTCTGGTTTAATAAAATTTTTAAGCACGTATTCCCCCATCAGTGGGAAATGAATTGTTATTTTTTAAAGTGTTGGCAGCAGAACTACTCTGCCTGAAAAGCTCCCGCCCAATGTGGAAGTTTCTGTTACAGATTTCAAATGAGAATTATTGTTAATAGGAATAAAGTTATTATCGACATGAATCACAGACATGGAAACCTGTTAACTTAATAATGTGGCAAATGTACTATTAATCTTTAGTGAAGCAATATTAATCTATCGCCTAATCTAAGAAAAGGCACCAGTGTCTTGAAAGCTTGAAATCATTCCTGCTTTTGCCTCAAGTTCTGAAATCATCCCGTTTAAAATTTTAAAGACTTTTATTTCATGCAAGCCTTTGAGTATTCAGAAATAATTGCCGTCAATAGAAATTCATTTTCACCTTTGAATAGCCAGGAATGTCAAATGGCAATATTGTCAGCCTTAATATCAACATATTTTAAGTGTGTGTCTTGGAACTGAAGGTCAAGAATGGCCACTAAATTTAAAATATGGAATCCTATGATGTTTTATTCTGGAAACTTTGATTGCCTTCCCTCTGGTGAAGATTTCATCTAGAAGTGAAAATGTACTTCCAGGCCACCCAAATGGGAGCTTTCTTTGCCTCCCTTGAAAAGTAAAATGTTTAAGCATGTTTTAAGCATGGCTAAAACATGTTTTAGCCATGTTTTCAAAACTTCTGGTACAATATCGAGATATGTCAATGTGGAAAGAAAATAGATTATATTAGGGGTTCATTTATTTTAAAAAGAAATATGTTTATTTTTAATCGAATGACAGTGAGATGCACAGTTACAAGGTTGTTCATGATTGAGTTTCAGTTGTATAATGTTCCAACACCCATCCCTTCACCAATGTACATTTCCCACCACCAATGTCTCCAGTTTTCCTCTCACCCCACCCTGCCCCTGCATCTTTATGGCAGGCACTTTTCTTTTTGCTCTCATGAATATGAGTGTATGTGTGTGCGTGTATATGATTATTATTATATATATGGGGTTCTTAATCCAAGCATAGAAAAGACACTGTGAGTGTGTATACCAGCCCTGAGTTGGTATTGCCTCTCTGCCACTTATCTGCAGTCATCATGAGCAAGTTGTTGGTACTGCGTCTCTGCCACACACATACACAAGATATGTATGTGTGTATACCAGCCCTGAGCTGGTATTGCCTCTCTGCCACTCTTCTGCAGAGTCATCATGAGCAAGTTTTTAAATGTCTCTGAGCCATGTTTCTGAGAACAACAATCTCAGCGATGTGGATTTGTTGTGGGCATTAAAGTGGATATCCTAGAGTCATCTCTGAGAAACTACTGCTTAATAGGTGGCCAATAAATATCGGATTTTTCTCTGTGCAGTAAACTAGGCATCTAGATCTGGCAAAATGCTCACATATTTGTTTCTCTATAGCTATTGTAACTTAATCAGGCTAAAATGTAAAACCAGCCAAAAGAAGTGTTGCGTGTTACTGCAATATGAAGTGAACGACTCTGTAATCTATGCCTTTGCACAGAACGCTTGAGGGCCACTTAGTAATTTTATTCTCCCTATCAGTGTCTCCATTCTAAGAAGTTTTATGAAATTAATGGCATGGGTCACATTTCTGTGTCACTGCTGTTGTAGAGTCAAGAGAGAGGTTAAGTCTGCAAAATGGAGGTAGCATTCATGCCTTGTTTACAGCAAAAGCTGACAAATTTTTCTGTAAAGTGACAGAGAACAGTTATATGCCCTGTATGGATGAACTCTGTTGTACCAATATAACTTTTCCTGCATAAAGAGATAAACTATGAAAAACAAACAAAAACTCTGTTTTGCAAAACTCTTTTGTGGGCACTACCTTTTGAATTTCATCTGATTTTTTCACAAAGTTTTCTCTACGTACTTTTCAGTGACATAAAACTGTAAAAACATCTTTCAGGACATACAAAGAGCGGGGGGACTTGTAAGCAGGAGTCGTTTGCTCATTCCTAGTTTAGAAGCGTGTCACCATGTGTTTTTCTATTCTCATAGCCGCATCAACGCAAATAAATGAACGTGTTTGTAAATAAGGGAATGGGACCTGCTTAGAAACAACTAGATTCTGCCTTTCCTCTCAGTACTATTAAATGCATGAGTACTTGTTCGCTCCAGAATCATTGAATTTTTTTTATATCCTCAGTTTCCTCTTCAAGAAATGAGGTTAGGGCCAAAAGATGACACAGTGGTTAGGATTGCACACCTAGCGTGCACCTGACTCAGGCTTGATTCCTGGCACCACGTGATGCCCTGACAATAACCAAGTATATCCCTGGAGGCCCCCCAACTCTGCTAATGAGGCCCAGGGAACCCCAACATCGTAGGGACCAAGCACACTGCAGCTCCGGTTCCTTGAGCTGATCTTCTGGCTGCTGGCCCAGTCTGCAGAGAATCGCCAGTGGGACCCAGTATCTCCGAGCACTGCTTGGGAGTCCCGTTTCCCTCTTCCACCCCCAAATAGAACAAATAATGACCAAAGTGGTTTCTAAGTTTCTTTTCAGCTTTGTTGTTCTATGATTTATTGCCCACAGGTCATCCATTCATTAGCTATCTAAAGTCTAAGGAGAGAGTTAGTAGCAAATAAGTATCACAAGTATCACATTTCTTCTAAGAGGTTTTGAATTTATGTTTCTTCTTAAGTAACAAGTTAAAACCTTCAAAAAATATGAATCACATGCATTCCTATAAAGTACTTTGGACTCTGCGATCTTCCTGTGATTTCTCGAGGGACTTAGGAGCTGATTAAGGAAGGAACTAAGAGTGGGTGGGGAGAGAATGGCTTGCTCATTAGTACTTATTGTTATGAGTACTGTGGAGGTGGTACCAAATTAGTCAATTCAACTACTTGCTAGTACCACTCTTTAAAGGTTAAATTGGGGGGAGGGGAGGTTAGATAATATTGCATAGAGTTCATCTCTCTTGACAACACCTCCGAAGCACTTCCTGTGTGGACCGTGGCAGCTGTTATGCTACCGATGTTAGCTTTTCTTAAGCTTACTTTGCTCGTCCTCTTAGCTCCTGGAACAACAATCTGTACTGATCAAAAGCTTTGATAGGCTGATGACTCAACAAACTGTATGAAACTCACTGAGGGGGAAAAATCAAGCTTCCTTGTGGCATTGCCATGCATCCTTCTGTGCAGGGTGGAATCCTTACCTGCACAACACACATTCTGAAAAGGATCTGCAAGGTGAAGAGCAGGAGAAGGAAAGATTTGGTGTGTCCCATAGGGAGGCCACTGTCCTCTCTGGCCTGCTCCAGCCAGCTCATCCTGCTTTGACCCAGGCGCGAGGATTGTGGGCAGTAAGTCTTCAGGCCATGAGAAAGCACCGCAAACATTTTCAGGGGGAGCAACCTGAGAGAATGGGCGATAGTATGTATTAGTAAAAGAATGTTTCTTCAGTCTCCTCAATGTCAAGCCTGAAAGTGGCAGGTGCATGGATGAAGGGCAGTCAAGTGACCGAGATGTCAGGACCCGTGGAGTTGAATTCAAAGAAACAGCTTCTGACTGGGCTCCTGGTATCCTGGTGACCAGCCAAAGGTGGCGTCTGACAGCTAATGTGAAAAATGAAAAGGCTAAGATCAGTGGGAGCATGTCAGAAAGGAAAGAAAGGGGATCCAGAGCAAAAGATTTCAGGGTATTCTAGGTGTCTCTAATTTGAACTCATTTATAAATAATGCAACCTGAATTTTCTTTTTTACAGCCTTAGTACAGGAACTAATTTGAATGTAAATTTTTGCATGAATAATCCTCTTTTTTTTGTTAGAGAGATGTTGATTTCTAACTTTGACATAGAGATCAAGGGATATATGGTCTCTGTTTGACTGTTTTGTTGGGCTTCAGATATAAGGCTAAAACTTGAACCCTTCCAAAGAATTTATCTATGTTGACAGTGTTACTTAAAGTTTAGATTGGGTGTAGTGGTTTTAGAATTTTTTTAAGTTTCCTTTGGACTTTCTATGAGATTCACGCTAGTATCTGAAACTTTTAGTGGATTCAGAGTTTAGCAGTCAGTCACTTATTGCTCATATTTATCACCTCATTGTTGCTTTCTTCATGACTATGTATGTATTTATTTGTTTTTAATGACACCACTGTGAGATACACAGTTACAAAGCCATTCACGTACTGGTTTCAGTCATACAGTGTCCCAACACCCATCCTTCTGCCAGTGTATATTTCCCTCCTGCTGCTCCCTTGCTCCCCTCCCCCCCCCCCCCCCTATACCTCCCACCCCCTCACCTTCTTTATAACCTGTTAGTCTCCACGTTTTTTTGGTGAATGGACTCTAATGGAACTTCCTGATGAAATAAACAAATAAGAGGGCTGGAGTAAGACAGAGTAAGACACTTGCTGACCCCATGTAGTCTCCTGGGCACTGCCAAGAAGCGATCCTAGCTCAGAGCCATGAGTAAGCCCTGAGCACCACAAGGTGTACCCTCCCTCCAGTGACAAATTAGAGCCCCATGTTGTTAGTTGAGGACTCACCATAGTTTACAATTACTTAGAAACCCTCGATAGCCAGGTAAAGCCTTCTACAAGTTACATATACAGTAAATCATGGCTGCAACAATAAATGGTATAATAAATGTGAAAATCCTAGTGTATCTCCAAAGAAGGCTTCTAGAGAAACTCACAATATAGTTTGATTGTCATTTTGATTATGCTTAAATTTCCCATAATGAAATTTCAGAAGAAATGCACTCTTACTAAATTCATTTATATGCTAGAAAGTATTGGCATTGTATTTAAAGAATATGTATTAATTTTTCTTTTTTATGGTTATAGAGTGATTATATTGATTTGATTGGGTCTTTACTTTAAGAGTTGTAATAGACCTATTATGTCAAACTTTGATTAATTGAAGAAGCTCGGGGCCTGGTAATTGGATCTGGAGCCTTTCACCTTGAAGTCGCTGAATCAAATCCAGTTCAAATTGGTAATGACCAAGAATGATTACAGTAGTGGCACTCTGTTGGCCTCTGTGAAGTGTGTTTAGTCCAAGTGGAAGTATGTCGTGCTCACTGCTGGCTGAATCTGCCCTCATAGCGGAGTTCCTGTGACCTCAGTGCCACTGCATGAGATACAGTGAAAGGCAAGGGATTGGGAAGATCAGGGATCAGAAATACGTGGGAGTAAGGGAGGTTTGTGTCTCTTAGGAAAAGGAATATAGTCATCTTAATATTGCCAGAATTATTCTGAGACATTGCTAGTTAGTATTACAAATAGTTTACTTAAGTTAGAGTTAGCTGAGAATTGAGAATGTCTGAAATAGTTTAGAAACTGACTGTTTTTGTTTTGGGGGGAGCCCTCACCACAGGGGCTATCCCATCCTTATATTCGATAGGTTGCTTGGCTCGGGATCAAATCCAGGGCTCCCATATGTGAAGCATGCGCTCCAGCCTGTTGAATCATCTACTTAGATTTTGAGACTGGATTTGAACAGGTCTTAGCTTGGAGACTTCACTTCTTATCCCTATTGCCAATCAACTGTTCTCTGTTCAATTCTTTTAAATTTTATTATTTTGGGGGCCATGCCTTGCAATACTCAGGGTTTCCTCCTGATACTTTTTCTCAGGGATCCCTCTTAGAGTGCTGGATTGATGTGGTCAGGGATCGAACCTTGGTCAGCAGCTTTCTAGGCAAACCTCCTTACCAGCTATTTTATCTCCCTGGTCCCTCTACTCAACTCTTGCAAAATCAATTCTGTGGGAGAGCAGAGCTATCGCTGACACTGATCCAACTTATTCTGTGATTTCAAATAAGCTTCATTATAAAATATAACTATTTGCAGAACAAAAGACTATTTCAAAGGTCTGCTTTCCAATTTCCCTTTCTGATTATTTAAATTTAGGAAATTTTGTTACTGGTTTTGTCATATTAGAAAAAAAAAAGGCATCGAAAGTCAGATGGGCTGGACATGTAATGAGATTTGGAGACAACCGCTGGACTAGAGCCGTTACTGACTGGATCCCACGGGCTGTCAAAAGATCACATGACTGCCCACCTACAAGATGGTCAGACTTCCTTGTCAAGACCCTGAAGGAACGGTTTGAGGCTCTTCATATTCCTCAATCAACCAGATGCCATTGGGCTACATTGGCACGTGATAGAGTCCAATGGAAATGCTACTGGTACCCGCTCGAGCAAATCCATGAATAACGGGATTCAAGTGATCAAGTGATCAAGTGAAAGAAATTTTGTTGAATATAATGGTTCCAACTCACTATTTTCATTTTGTATAAACAAATCATAATTTTTTGCAAGATCAATTTGGATCTTCTCTTAATACATGCTAAATTGATACCTCCTGTCTTATTGGACAGTTAAATATCTCTGCCACTTTCTTTTTTTTTCCTTTAATTTTTATTATACCACTGTGAGATATACAATTACAAGGATGTTCATAATTGGGTCTCTGTCATAGTGTTCCAGCACCCATACCTCTACCAGTGCCCCATTCCCACCACCCACATCCAAATACTCCCCCACCCAACCCAGCCTGCCCCTATAGCAGGCACATTTTCTTTCTCTTACTATCTCTGTCTCTTTCCCTGTATTTCTCTCTCTTCTCTTACACTTTGTGGCTTGCCCTACAGATATTAATGGTTTGTGATGTCTCTATGTGTATATTCAATAGTGAGTTCTAGTGTGACATTATAATTCCACATTGCCCATAACTTCCCCAGTTTGTTGCAACAAGAGTGATCATTACAGTGTATAAATGTGAAAGATCCTGGGAAGTATCTTGTCCTAACTTCTATTATTGTCTAAGATTGTCGTGCGACCGCTGTGCACGCACCAGTGCAACTGTGGGTCTGGAGTGTCTCTCTTCTGGCTGTTGGCTGTGGTGGCTGGGAATTCGCAGCCACACCTGCTGACATGGATGTGGAGGAATGGGTGAAAGATCCCAAATCCCCATTTCAAGTCCGACTGCCACTTTATTTCTAAAGAGACTTAGCTTAGATTACTCTTAAACTGTGTTGAAACATCAATCAAAAATTTTCTTCACTATCAGGGTCAGTGCTTTTTGTAAAACATAATAAAAATAAAATACCTGAGAAATTAAATTTTTTTAAAAAGACCTATAGGTTCTGATATTTAAACATTAGATTCAACATACCTAACACATACATTTACATAAATATTTCTACATATATTCTCTCAATATTCGTAGCTATTTATTATGTTCATGCAAGTCTCAAACAGCTCACAGGTCACCCCTGTTCCATGAGCCAAACTTTGAGGTGAACTGGATTCCATTGAATACACACTTCAAACAAGGAATTTAAATAAGAATATAAATAAATAAAAATTGCTTTTGTAAGTTCCATGAAGCAACAAAAACAAAATGGCAAAGACAAATTATTAAGCATGGGTGAGATCTAAAACTTTAGCTAACTGGAAATGCACATAATTGGTACCCAGGAAATGTGAATAAAATCACTCTTTCATTCACCAGATCTATTAAGTTGAATCATGCTTCAGGGACTTTTTCAGACCCAGAGAATGTAGCAGAGAACAGGATCTACAAATCCCTGAGTTTTCTTTCACTTGGGGAAGATACCATACAAGCAGGAAATTATTAGTCAAATTCAATAATGAAAACAGATGGCTAATATAGAAATCCATCATGGGGTAGCATACAGAACAAACCTAATGGACTAAAAATTGAACTGATAGAATGGTGAAAAGCTAAAGCTTGAAGAGGCAGATCCCAACTATGCCAAGAGGTGGACATAAACGGGACAGGTTGAGGAACAGTCCATGAAGCGAAGCTCAGTTACCAAGATTAGAACAAGATGGGGTTCAACAGTTGTTCAGACTATGAAGAGCAAGAAAGGAATTGAAAGTTTCTCAATGTGGGTCTGCAGCGATAGTACAGCAAGAAGGGCATTTGCCTTGCATGTGGTTGACCTGGTTTGATCCCCAGCATCCCATATGGTCCCCAGAGCACTGCCAGGAGTAATTCCTGAGTGCAGAGCTAGAGGTAACCCCTGAGCATCACCGGGTGTGATCCAAAAAAGCAATATTAATAATGATAATAATAAAATAAAGTTTCTCAACATTGTTGTCACTGAAGCGATAGTACAACTGGTAGGGCATTTGCTTGCACGCAACCAACTGGGTTTGATCCCGATATCTAATATGGTCCCCCAGTACCACAAGGAGAAGTTCCTGAGTGTAGAGTCAGGAGTAACCCCTGAGTATTGCCAGGTGTGACCCAAAAAGTAAATAGAAAGATAGATAGATAGATAGATAGATGGATGGATGGATAGATAGATAGATAGATAGATAGATAGATAGATAGATAGATAGATGGATGGATGGATAGATAGATAGATAGATAGATAGATAGATGGATGGATGGATGGATGGATGGATGGATAGATATATAGATAGATAGATAGGTAGGTAGGTAGATAGATAGATAGATGGATGGATAGATAGATAGATAGATAGATAGATAGATAGATAGATAGATAGATAGATAGATAGATAGATAGATAGATAGATAGATAGATAGATAGATAGATAGATAGATAGATGGATGGATGGATGGATGGATATATATATAGATAGATAGGTAGGTAGATAGATAGATAGATAGATAGATAGATAGATAGATAGATAGATAGATGATAGATAGATAGATAGATAGATAGATGATAGATAGATAGATGGATAGGTAGGTAGATAGATAGATAGATAGATAGATAGATGGATAGATGGATAGGTAGATAGATGGATAGGTAGATAGATAGATAGATAGATAGATAGATAGATAGATAGATAGATAGATAGATAGATAGATAGATAGATAGATAGATAGATAGATAGATAGATAGATAGATAGATAGATAGATAGATAGATAGATAGATTTCTCAATGTTGTGAAAACCATTAGGAAGGTTTGCACAGAATGGAGATAACCTGCAATGTGTATTTTTCAAAAATTTCCCCTGGAACTCTGTTAGCAGTGTGGAAAATGGATTTTAGGAAGTAAGGCAGGAAACTGGGAGAGGGTGGTGAGGGAATGGTAGCCATGGCAGTGGTGGAGCAAAACAGAGCATATCTTAAATTAGCCTATGTGAGGAAGAGAGGGAGGGGAGGGAGAGAGAGAGGAGAAGAGAGAGGAGAAGAGATAAAGAACCTGCCATAGAGGCAGGGGAGTGGGGAGGAATTGGGGTCATTGGTGGTGGGAAATGGGCACTGATGGAGGGATGGGTGCTGGAACACTGTATGGCTGAAACCCAGACATAAACATCTTTGTAATTCTATATCTCATGGTGGTATAATAAAATATTTTTAAATAAATAAAATCTCAAAAAATGACATCAAACAAAATAAATAAATGAGGACAAAAATATAATCAATGTGATTTTTTTGAGAAAGGTGAAATAAATGAGAATTGTTCAGAAAGTTAAATCACTGTGAGTTACACAGTTACGAAGTTGTTCATGATTGGGTTTGGTCATACAATGTTCCAACACCTATTCCTTCACCAGTGTACGTTTTCCACTGCCAATGTCCCCAGTTTCCTTCCTTCTACCTCCAACCCCCAGTCTGCCTCTACAGCAAGCCCTTTTCTTCTCTTTCTTGTTCTCTCTCAAAATGAAAAGATTTGATACTCGAATTTTCCCTTAACAACATGATTGCTGGTGACTTTCAGTGCAATGATCAGACAGATGGAGTCTGCTTGCAGCTGAGACTGAGGAGCTGAGTTTCCATCAGGTGCAGTAAAAAAAGATTATTTAGTAATCTGGTCTTATTGGAAGATAGCGTGTTGAGGGAAGTATGGCAAAAGAAGAAAGACAAACACAGGATGATCTTACTTATCTGTGGAATAAGAATATTGGATGAGGAAATGTACTGTAGGCAAAAAGGGATTCCTGGATTATCCTTGAGGCAGTGTTTAGAGAGAAGAAAGAGGAGAAGGGAAGAAATCTAGGGGTGGGGGAAGAGAATGGAAAGTAAGGGGTGAACAGGAATCAGGGCTTTGCTATACTTTGATAGGGATGAATGTCGAAGCTCTATATCTAAAACACAGATCAACACATCGCGAACATGAGATCTAAGCTATAACCATTGAAACTTTGTAATGTGCCTGTCAAGGTGACAGGTGGGATGGAGCAGGAGCTGGGTGAGGAGGGAATAAGGGAACACTGGTGGAGGGAAGTTCACACTGATGTTGAAATGTAATTATATTTCATATATTATAATATATAATAATATGTTATTATATTTATGTTATAATATATAATAAATTATTATATATTATATAACATGGCTGTAACTCAACCATCAATAACTTTGTAAATCACAGTTCTTTAATTTAGAGAAATGAAAAAAATGTAGAATAAAGAGATGGGTTCTTGGTTCAGCTCTAAAGAACATGCCTTGTATCAAACATCGAATTTGATGCTTAGCATTGAAAAACAGTAAATACTATTTAGGATCAGAGAGACAGCTCAGTGGACTGGAGCATATACATTACACTTTGGAGCCCTGGGTTTGATCCCTGGCATTGCGCACGGTCCCCTGAGCACCCACCAGCAACAATTCCTGAGCACACAGTTTGAGCTTGAGTGTCTCCCGAGAACCACTAGTTGTGGCCAAAACATACATATGTGCAGCGCAACACATCCGTGTGCACACACAGGCACATGTGCATGAGTCAGTGCATGTGCATGCATGTTCACTATTGTATTCACACATGCCCACTCACACACATACACACACCCCCTCAGAAATCAAAATCAAAATATTGATGAGGATGTCAGACTTTGAGTTTCCAGGAGAGAAGAGAAGTCGCTATGGATTTGAGCATTTGATGTGCCAACATAGGGACAAACTGTGGAATAGAAATGACGTGAGGAAACGTGGGGTGGGGAGAAAATATGGGTCACTGGAGTGAATCCTAGGGTTGGTGCTTTATTGCTTTGAAGAAATCCAAGGGAAGGAAGTTTGCTAGGAAGGAAACATGGGGCAAGATAGCTTGCGAATCAATAGGAAGGAAGGAACAAACCTGAATTTATCAACTGGACTCGAGGAAAAAAAAATAGTGTGCTAGTTGGAGAGGCCAAGAAAAGAATCTCACGGCCTCTGTCTACCCAAGGGCAGCAACAGCTGTCCCAGCGAGTCAAAAAACGTCATCATTGAATGTAGGGAGGCAGAGCCTGTTGAGAATATCTGTGCCTAAACATTACTCCGCCTCCACGGATTAATCCATTAGATTTAATAGAAAATTCATACCTTCTGTACAGATAATTTGGGGTGTCATGTAGACTCAGCCTTTTAAAAATCCATTGTCATTATAATTCTCAAATTGCTTTTCGGCACAGGGAGCAGAAATGGAAAGTTGGAAAAAAAACCACATAGAGTGAAAATGCAGCAGAAGTTCCAGCTTAAACGTGCATGGCAAACACACCGGCGTTCACCTTTTAAATAAAACAGATGAGCTGTTTTAAATGTCTTATTGCAAAACTTAAAGATTATAGCTATTACTACTTAAAAAAAAACTTTCTGGGAGCAATTTTTTCTCTTCTTTGTACCTTTAAGTCCTTGGCTCTGATATTCTGCTCCTCTGACCTTGGTCTAATCATGAATATCTATGCTACTTAATTATAATAAAAAGCCTACATTGCACTCTAGATGGTAGATGCACATTTTTTCTTCTTTGGTCACCTGCCAGTTCTCAAAATTATAGCAGTGGGAAGAAATGCAAATGAAGGCCGTGCTTGACAGCTAAACATAATGGAATACCTCGTCCACATTTGAAAAGTTACCTTAAAATAAAAGGTAGCATATAAAAAATCATTTCTTTAAGGTCACCTATGGCTTTGAATTACAGCTTTGAAGTATTTCCAATTTAGTCATCAGAGAGAAAGAAGCCAAAATAAGGATTATGTACTCTCAATAGAGGAAAGATAGAGTTTTCCTTTTTTATAGTGGAGTGATCCTATAACTTGGAGTAGGAAACACAGTCAAACAAAAAACAAAACAAAACAAAACTCTGAAGTATTTGTTTTATGGAGTGTTTGTAAACGGTTGTCCACCATGAGTGGACATTGCTATTAATTTTACTTGCAACTAATAAAAATGTTCTTGTAACTACAAAGAAAAGGATGCCTTCTCGTAATGCTAAAATATCCCGGGAATGGAGAACTATAGGCAAGCTGTTGGCTATACAAATCTTTTTTTTTTTTTTTTGCTTTTTGGGTCACGCCCGGCAATGCTCAGGGGTTTCTCCTGGCTCTGCACTCAGGAATTACTCCTGGTGGAGCTTGGGGGACCATATGGGATGCCAGGGATCGAACCCGGGCCAGCATGGGCCGGCCGCGTGCAAGGAAAATGCCCTACCTGCTGGACCATCGCTCTGGCCCCTATACAAGTCTTTATTACTTGAAGAATTGTGTTTCTTTATTCAAGTAAAAATGTTTTCAAATAGGAATCTAGAAGCAAGAGGGTGGGTGCTGAATTGTTCTTTAGGAAATATGAATCTGAAACATTATAGATTATAGATTCCCATCTATACAAACACATATAAATGCACGTATATCTGTATATTTAGAATCCCACTGCAAATTATTTCATGATTACTCCAGAAATGCCACATTTTCTTTTGTTGAAAGTTTGCATTTCCTGTTTTTGGCTCTTTGGAGGTAACAGGGACTTGTAGATTAAAAAAAATTTTTTTTTTTTGGTATATTGAACTGCCTCCACAGATTACAAGAGAAAGCATCTCCTCAGCTATAATCCACAGAGCACAAAGGTGGATGTGTGGATGAAATGTTCTCATTCAGTGTCTCAGGGTGTAGTGGGCAGAATTAGCTCTGTCCTGGGAAGCATAAGGCTCTGGTTATGGATTCACATTTACTATTTCCTGTAGTTCTTAGGCAAGTCATTTTATATGAGTTATATTTTGTTTTCCACACTCAGTTTAATGATAGCAAATACTAATAGAGCATGTATCACATTTCAAGTCTTTACAAGAATTGAAACTTCTGCATTCATGCATAGAACTAATACAACGTGGTAGATGAAATTGTAAAGCTAAGCTTAGAGTATTATAAAGGAACTTAGGAAACCTGGTTTGTGAAAGGCTGCTCTGGTCTCTCCTGACCTTACTAGTATAGGAAAAAACCAGTAATAGGAAAAAAAACATTTCATTTCCTGAATCCAATTTATTGCATTGTATTGGTTCTATAATGTGTCAAAAGGATCATGGTAGTGACACAAGAATAATATATGAGAAATTAAGGTGAATGTTAAGTCGATAAGTGACCATATAGAGTGCCCAAAGGAACAGAGTAGGAACTCCAGAAATACATTGGCAATATACAACATTTCAAGTAGTGGGGAAAATAGAGACATTTTAGTAAACGAGGTTAGATAGTAGATAGTCCTATGTAAAGTAAAGCACTTCATAACTCTTTTACAAATGTGTCAGAGATATAAAGGTAAATATGAACGTATGCACATATGCATACCCAAAGCTAATATGAGTGGATTTCTTTATTATTGTATTGAACTTTTATGTAAGTGTATACACATAAGTACATAAGTACATACACATAAGTGTATACACATAAGCTCTCCCTGTGACCAGCTGCTCACGAGGTACCGGGAGGGATGGTGGGTTCTAGTCCTGGCCCACCACCCGAGCAGAGCCTCGCAACAAGTCAGACGACCCCTCACTCCATGAGGGCCTCCATTTTCCACATCCGGACTTCTCTCTCATCAGACCTCCACCCAGCAGACCAGCCTATCAGCACCTGGCTCAGGCGGCCACGCGGTTCATCAATAAATGATGGACTTAGAGATGCCTACAAGAGTATGCTACCTGCACGGCAGAGCCTGGCAAGCTACCCGTGTTGTGTTTGATATATATGCCAAATACCAGTAACAATTATAGACTCATTCCCGGAATGGATTGAGGCTCTTTATGTTCCTGGAGCAAGCAGATGCCTTGGGCTCTACTAGCATGAAACAGGACATATGGAGATGTTACTGGGGCCCGCTCGAACAAATCAATGATGAACGGGAAGACAGTGAAGACAGACAGTGATACAGTATACACATAAATTAAATCTGTAATACCTAGATTTTGCTTGGAAACCGCAAGATGAGATGGGGAAAAGTGATCAAAGATGAAGTGATAATTGCTGAAGCTAAGAGTTAGAATTAGGTGGGCTTCAGATTTTCCCACATTTGTGTATTTTTAAAATATTCCATTATTTCAGTCTATTTAAAAGGGATAATGAAAGAAGAAAGACTAGTACTAGTCTTGAGGATACTTTACTATCATACTTTACTATCATACATAATAACGTCTAGAATTTGTAAATTCTGTTGAGTTGAAAGAAGTTCTAGTGAATCAAAGGACATGTGTTGAGAAAGCAGTAGCAATGAAAAGATTACTGTAAGGTGTGAGTTACTTACATTTTTCTGGTTGATAAATGAGGTTATAGTGCACCATGTGAAGAGTTATCAGAGCCATAAGTGTAGAAATGAAAGGAAAAAGTAGAACCAAAGGCCAGGCTCCGAGTACTGGATGAAAGATATCCCCAGGAAGATGGCAGTGACAGCCAGATGCGTGATCCAGTCAGACCTGGGTATGCAGACAAACAGGAATAAAAATACCAGTGAGTTACTGCCTATAATGGTTGCTAATTTGGCTTCACTTGTTTTGTTTCTTTATGTTTTACACGTGAATGAAAAATCACACAGTGCTTGTCTTTCTCTTACTTTGATAAATATCTCACTTGGTAGTTCTTCCACATTATTGCAAATAAAGGACTTCATCCTTTTTAAGAGCTGAGCAGTAATCTATTGAGTATATACACACCTCAGCTCTCTCTAGTTATTTGTCAAAGGTAACTTACGTTGTCTTCCACTCTTGGATGTTGTAAATAATGCTACAGTGAACTAAGGTGCCTCAATTCCCTTTGAATTAACATCCCCAAATTATAACTTGGGGGTACGTACTCAGAAGTTAGAGAAATTTTGATTCTTAATTTCTAAAGAACTCTGCTTTCATAATGTTTGCATCAATTGACATTCCCTCTAATAGTGAGCAAGGGTTTACTTTACTCCCTATCCTGTCCAATACTCCTTGGTTTTTGTTTTTTGGTGTAATAGTCAATAATCAGTCATTTAAATTCTTTTATGTGAATGTCAGCTCTATAATGGCAGTGTGGTAGTTGAATGAGATTTTGCAAATATTTTATACTATCTATCTATCTATCTATCTATCTATCTATCTATCTATCTATCTATCTATCTATCTATCTATCTATCTATCTATCTATCTGTCTGTCTGTCTGTCTATAGTCTATCTATCTATCTATCTATCTATCTATCTATCTATCTATCTATCTATCTATCTATCTATCTATCTATCTATCTATCTATCTATCTATCTATCTATCTATCTATCTATCTATCTATCTATCTATCTATCCATCCATCCATCCATCCATCCATCCATCCATCCATCTATCTAATATCTGTCCATCTATCTAATATCTATCCATCAAATATCCATCCATCCATCCATCCATCCATCCAATATCTGTCCATCTATCTAATATCTATCCATCAAATATCCATCCATCCATCCATCCATCCATCCATATCCATCCATCCATCCATCCATCCATCCATCCATCCATCCATCCATCCATCCATCCATCCATCCATCCATCATCTATTATTCTATCTAGTGTTTTGGGTTTCCATGGTGGTGTTCAGGGGGTTATCAGTTCTGACAGTATTTGGTCAGCCTGGTCATTACTAGAGCCCAAAGGTAAGGTGCTTCTTGGGCCCTATAGTCTAGGGTTCCATGAGCACCACTCCAGCTACCCTGGTAGACACCTGGCAGTAATACACTTGGCAGTACTTACGGTTATGTGGTTCCAGAGATCTAACCTGGGCTGGTTGCATATGAGGCATGCACTCGGACACTGTACTGTTGCACAGACCTTTTATGTTTCTCATTTGTGTACATGTAAGGTATGTCTTATCCATTTCATTATCGTTGCTTCTTTCCTATTTAGAATAGTTCTAGGAAGAATGTGTTTCCCCAAGCAAAAGTGAGCAACATTTTCTGTAAAGGGCCTGGTGATAAATATTTTAGGTTTAGTTGTCCATATGATCTCTACTGAAACTATACAATTCTGTTTTATGGAGGAATGGAAGCCAGAGAAGCCCTCAATAGGGTTGGAAAAAATGGTACAGGGTTAAGGTGCTTGCTCTGTGCACAATCCAATCCTGATTGAATCCCCATATCAGATACGGTTCCCCTAGAAACAAAGAGTAAGCCCTGAGTACTATCATATGGGGCCTAAGCCTGCCTCCACCACCCCCCCAAATCCTAAATGAATATGTCTATTGAACCTGTATTATTGAAAATTAAATCTTCCTTTTTACTCCACTCTTCAAATTTCAGAAAAACTCAGGATTCAGTCCTTGTATTAAGCCCCCCCAAGTAGGTAGGTGTCTTTTAAACAAAACATTCATTTGCTCCTCATAATTATTTTTTCTCATAATTATTAGTGCTATATATATAACTTTTAGTCTAGTATATAAATTCTGGAGAAAAAGTTATTGTCTTTCATTCTCATTAGTTCTAAATTTTGCCCTTAAAATTTAATTGCTGAAGAAGGGGGTAACTTTAACTCAAAGCATTATTGCAATAAAATTAAATATATAAAATTTACTGATTTAAGTACTGTGGTTTTATGATATATGTTTCAGTTGTGCAAAATGCTAATAATCTAAGTTTTAGAATACTTAGTATTATCACTAAAATTGAAAGGACTTGGTGGTCAGACCAGATTTACCCAGGATAATGAATAATCTCCCCTTTGATTAACTTAAATGAACTGATTAGAGTTCTTAATTATTTATCACAATCCTTTCACATTTGCCATGTGGCATAATATAATCAGGATAATATCCAGTCATTTGTTGTATTCTACTGGGAAAAGAAAGATCATGGGTTATGACTACATACAAGGTAATCACTGTCAGGACTGGAGACCTTTAAGGAAGAGTTATCCTACTATATTTCTTCTATATATTCTAATTGGTCTATCTAACTTTTTGTCCTTCCTCGGTCCATCTTTTCTTCCCATTCTCCTTCCTTTCCTTCCTTAAGCTGTTTCTCTACGTGAAAGAAGCAGCAGTCAATAGGAAATATTGTCAAAGGGGAGGGGATAGTAAAAGCTTGAAAAGGAAGAACAGGCTTGAAATTGTCATCTACAGGAAAAAGAGTGAGTGGCTACTGTGAATTTGTCCATCAATTTTAAATGGAGGGAAGAGGACCTGGGTAGAATGGGAGGGGGCCAATAGCCTGTCATCTCCCAGAAATTCTCTACATTACTTTAATTGGGCAGCTTGCCATTGAATTATTGATTTATAAATATTCTTTACAATCTAAATATATCTCTGTGTTTTAAAGATCTATCACAAGTTTTTTAATTTTTTAATGAAATCTTTTTGGAAAAAAAAAGTTAAAAAATGAAAGCCATAACTCCAGTCACAAGTCTTACATTTTAATAAAATTTTTAGCTTGTTCATTTTACATTTGTTCATACTTTGCCTGTACTATGCAAAGAATATATTTTATATGCAAGTAACATGCACTTTATTCTATTTTCCATCATTTTATGGCTTTTTAGATATTATGTCAGGCTAATGATCCACCATGCCTGGTGGGTGGGCATGGAGGGTTCTAGCCCTGGCCCACCACCTCGGCAGAGCCTCACAACAAGCCAGACCACTACCCCCCCCCCTCACTCCACGGGCGCCGCCATTTTCCACATTTGGACTTCCCTCTCATCAGAACTCCACCCAGCAGACCAGCCCATCATCAATAAATGCTTTATTTGGAGGTGTTTAAAAGAGTTTGCCTCCCGCTCGGCAAGCCTGGCAAGCTTCTCGTGTTGTATTTGATATGCCAAATTCCAGTAACAATTATATTAGGTCATTCCCATGTTATTTAAGTAGAAGTCCTGGATAATCTTCTTCATTGCCTTTCTGGAAGATGTGATAGATCCATCAGGGCGTCGGAGGGCAGTCATATTGGTCTTATAGTTGGCGAAGGACAGGCGGGCGGTGCAAATGCTTTTCCCGGCCACTGCTGCATCTTCCAGTATTTCTGCTCTTCTGTCTTTGAGGTCTTCTTTTATCACTTCTTTGCACTGTTTAGCAAGCTTGGACGTTAGCATTTGGTCTCCTGAGACTCGCGCCTTGCCAAGTTGGTGAATGAGCTCAAGAGTTTCTGAAGACAAGCGACCTTTTGTGTCTTTTCTCTCTCTCAGCATTCTTCACACAATCATGGAGGTGCTGAACCAGTTGGTTGTATTCTTCATCGATGTTGTCAATGATGGTATCTTCCCATGTTGCTGCAATGGTGCCAAAGAGTTCCCAGTTGGTGGTCGTTCTGGGAGTTCTCTTCTTAAACCTTGCAGCTTTTTCTCCCTGTTGCGGGAAGTAGAATTTTGCACCGAAGGAGACGGTGGTCCGATCCTTTTTGGAATTTGGGGACGACAGCAACATCGGTCAGACAAAACCATCGATTGAAGATGATGTGGTCAATTTCATTGTGGAACTGTCCACCAGGAGATTCCCATGTCCAACGTTTTGCTTCAGCCTTCTGAAACTGTGAGTTCCCATGAATAGTCTTGGTGGACATGATGAACTCAGATAGTCTCTCACCCTGTTCGTTCCATTCTAGGCCATGGGTCCCGATGTGGAGTTCTTCAGCCGATCTTCTCGGTCCTATCTTGGCATTAAAATCACAGAGCCAGGAGTAACCCCTGAGCATCGCGGGTGTGACCCAAAAAAGCAAAAAAAAAAAAAATCACCGACTATGATCTTGTAGAAGGTGTGATCTTTTTTATAGAACTTCTCCAATTCCATGTAGAATTTCTCAATTTCATCTTCTTTGTATGTGGATGTTGGTGCATAGACAATGAAGATAGAAATTGCTGGCAGTGAACCACATCTCCTCAAGTGTAATCGTCCTATTCGGTTTGTTAGGCATTCAAATGAATCAATATTGACAGCCAAGTTCGTGTTGACAAGGACACCAACGCCACCGATGCCTCTTTAGTCGCATGTTCCAAGGGAACAATTCTTCTCTGGTGTCAAATACAGCATGATGCGACTGACACCTCCTCTTCTCAGTCAGACCAATGATGTCGTACTTGATCTTTTGCGCTTGCACCATCAGATCCTCAATATATGCTTCCGATGCCAGCGCACGTGCATTGAAAGTACAGACAGTCATTTTAGTCCTTCTTCGTTTTGGCAGCCTAGGACGGCCGTGAAATTTTATCAAGCACTGCTTGTTCGCCTTTCTTACTGCTGCCGTATTAAGGGCTCTTTCGGGGTCAGGAAAATAAACATTTTTGTTACTGGATTTGGCATATCGAACACGCATTGGACAGCTTGCCAGGCTCTGCCATGCGGGCGCTATATTCTCATAGATTATCCAGTCCTAAATTATCCAGGACTTCTACTCAAATCTCTTTGATAGCCACATCCACCTGCCCACATACCAAATTCCACAGGATGGATATGTCATTCCCAACGTTCTCCCTTCTGAAATCTGACATGCCATCTCGCCGGTAAAGAAGGGAACAGCACCAGGCCCAGACAAAGTCAGACCTGAACACCTGAAGAATCTGCCGTCGGTACTCATCAATACACTAGCTTGGCTCTTCACACGCTACCTGTCCGAATGCAAGGTGCCCCTCCCAATGGAAAACCAGCAGGACAGTTCTACTGTTCAAGAAGGGAGACATTCATGACATCGGCAACTACTGCCCCATCTGCCTGTTGTCCGTCATCTACAAGCTGTTTACACGAGTCATCCTGAACAGAATTAGCAGAACACTAGATGAAGGACAACCATGCGAGCAAGCAGGCTTCTGGAAAGGATTCAGCACAATTGACTATATCCACACAGTAACCAAGCTCATTGAGGTTTGTAGGGAGTACACGATGCCTCTCTGTCTCACGTTCATTGATTTAAAGAAAGCCTTTGATTCTGCGGAGACTGAAGCAGTCATCGAAGCCCTAGTCAAACAGGGCATTCAAACCCAATACATCAAGATCCTTCGTGAGCTGTATTACGGATTCACCACCAGGATCTCACCATTCTACAAAGAAGTGATCATTGATGTCAAAAGAGGGGTTCGCCAGGGTGATATGATTTCACCAAAACTCTTCAGCGCCACCCTCGAGAACATCATGAGACAATTAGAATGGGAAGGAATGGGAGTGAAGATAGATGGTAGGCAACTACACCACCTCTGCTTCGCTGATGACATCGTTCTAATAACACCAAACATTAGCCAGGTGGCACAAATGCTGGCTGACTTTGACCGAGAATGTGGAAAGATAGGTCTACGGCTGAATCTGAAGAAAACTATGTTCATGAGAAATGAACTAGTTTCTGAGGCCCCATTCACTCTCAATGGAACAAACATCTCTGAATGCAGCAGTTATGTGTACCTAGGTCGAGAAGTCAACATGATGAACGACATAAAACCTGAGCTATACTAGCAAATAGAATCCAAAGAGTCATCAAAAAGATTGTACACCATGACCAAGTGGGATTCATACCGGGAATGCAAGGATGGTTCAACATCCGCAAGTCAATCAACATAATACATCATATCAACAAAAGAAAAATAAAAAACCATATGATCATATCAATAGATGCAGAGAAGGCATTTGACAAGATTCAACACCCGTTCATGATGAAAGCTCTCCGTAAAATGGGGATTGAAGGAACCTTCCTCAAGATAATCCAGGCCATCTACTACAAGCCCACAGCGAGCATCATTCTCAATGGGGAAAAACTGAAAGCCTTCCCCTTAAGATCAGGGACAAGACAAGGCTGCCCACTCTCACCACTTCTATTCAATATAGTACTGGAAGTACTTGCCATAGCAATCAGGGAAGAAAAAGACATTAAGGGCATCCAGATAGGAAGGGAAGAAGCCAAGTTATCACTATTTGCAGATGACATGATATTATACCTGGAAAACCCAAAACTCTCTACCAAGAGGCTCCTAGAAATAATACATTCTTACAGTAGAGTAGCAGGATACAAAATCAATACCCAAAAGTCAATGGCCTTCCTATATGCAAACAGCGAAAGAGAAGAAAGGGACATTAAATAAACTATCCCATTCACAATTGCACCGCAGAAAATCAAATACTTAGGAATCAGTCTGACAAAGAATGTAAAGGATCTCTACAAAGAAAACTACAAAACGTTACTTCAGGAAATAAAAGAAGACCTGAGGAAATGGAGACACATTCCCTGCTCATGGATTGGAAGGATTAACATTATCAAAATGGTAATACTCCCTAGAGCTTTATACAGATTGAATGCGGTCCCTATAAAGATACCCATGATGTTCTTCAAATAAATTGAACAAACACTCCTGAAATTTGTATGGAATAATAAAACCCCACCGAATAGCTAAAGCAATCCTTGGGAAAAAGAAGATGGGAGGTATCACTTTCCCCCAACCTCAAGCTCTACTACAGAGCAGTTGTAATTAAGACAGTGTGGTATTGGTATAGAGACAGACCCGTAGACCTATGGAATAGAACTGAGTATCCTGAAACGCACTCACAAATATACAACCACTTAATCTTCGATAAAGGAGCAAAAAATATTAAGTGGAGCAAAGAAAGCCTCTTCAACAAGTGGTGCTGGGAAAACTGGGCAGCTACATGTAAAAAAAATGAACTTAGACCTCCTTCTAACGCCATGCACAAAAGTCAGATCAAAATGGATTCTAGATCTCGATATCAGACATGAATCTATAAGGTACATCGAAGAAAACATAGGAGAAACGGCTCTATGACATCGAAACGAAAAGTATCTTTAAAGACGACACACCGCTGACCAAGCAAATGGAAGCAATGATAAACAAATGGGATTATATAAAATTGAAAAGCTTCTGCACCTCAAAAGAAACGGTGACCAAGATACAAAGACAATCCACAGAGTGGGAAAGGATATTCACCCAATACCCATCTGACAAGGGGTTAATATCCAGGATATATCAGGCACTGGTAGCACTCCACAAGAAGAAAACAGCCAACTCCATCAAAAAAATGGGGAGAAGAAATGAACAGAAGCTTCCAAAAAAGAAGAAATTCGAATGGCCAAAAGGCATATGAAAAAGTGCTCTTCATCTTTAATCATCAGGGAGATGCAAATCAAAACAACAATGAGGTACCATCTTACCCCACAGAGACTGGCACACATCCAAAACAGCAAGAACAATCGGTGCTGGCGTGGATGTGGGGAAAAAGGGACTCTCATCCACTGCTGGTGGGAGTGCCGACTGGTCCAGCCCTTTTGGAAAACAATATGGGCATTCCTCCGAAAGCTAGATATTGAGCTCCCATTTGATCCAGCAATAGCACTCCTGGGAATATACCCTAGAGACCGAAAAACACATAGCAGAAACACTATCTGTACTTCTTTATTCATCTCTGTGCTATTCACTATAGCTAGAATCTGGAAACAACCTAAATGCCCGAGAACAGAGGACTGGCTAAAAGAAACTGTGGTTCATCTACACTATGGAATACTATGCGGCTGTCAGAAAGGATGAAATTATGAAATTTACCTGCAAATGGATGGACATGGAGTCTATCATGCTGAGTGAAATTAGTCAGAAGGAAAAGGACAGATATAGAATGACTGCATTCATTAATAGGATATAGATACCAGTGTTTTAATAAATATGGGAAATGGTAATGGCAGATTAAAACTCACCACTGAATATACACAAAGAGACTTAAGTGATAAACTCTAAATATCTGCAGGGCTAGCCATAATGTGTAAAATAAGAGGGAGAGAGATGCAGAGACAGTGAGAGAGATAGAGAGAGAAAGAGAGGAAACTGGGGTACCTGCTATTAAGGCGGCCTGGGGGCGGAGGGGAAGGGGCACATTGGTGGTGGAAATGGGGCACTGGTGGAGGGATGGGTGCTGGAATACTGTATTACCAAGAACCAATTATGAACACCTTTGTAATTGTGTGTTTCACGGTGGTATAATAAAAAATTAAAAAAAAATAATAAAACCTGAGCTGCGCAGGAGGAAAAGACCGGCATGGAATGCCTTCAAAGGCATCGAAGAAATAGCTAAAAGGACAAAGAACCTCCGGCTCTGGGCACATCTCTTTGACTCCACCGTTCTCCCTGCATTAACATACGCCTCAGAGACCTGGGCCCTACGAAAGCAGGATGAGAATGCTATTCGGGTCTCCCAGAGAGGCATCGAAAGAGCTATGCTTGGAATATCACGTCTCACTCAAGTGAGTGAAGGAATCCCGGAGTTCTGACCTCTGTCACTATTCCAGAATCAGGGATGCTGTCTCATTTGCCAAGGCTTCAAAGATCAGATGGGCTGGACATGTAATGAGATTTGGAGACAACCGCTGGACTAGAGCCATTACCGACTGGATCCCATGGGATGTCAAAAGATCACGCGGCCGCCCACCTACAAGATGGTCAGACTTCCTTGTTAAGACCCTGAAGGAACGGTTTGAGGCTCTTCATATTCCTGAATCAACCAGATGCCATTGGGCTACATTGTCACGTGATAGGGTCCAATGGAGATGTTACTGGCACCCGCTCGAGCAAATCGATGAATAACGGGATTAAAGTGATCAAGTGATCCCATGTTATTATATTATAATAATTACAATTACATTACAATTATATTTGGTCATCCCTAATTATATTAGGTCATTCCCATTATATTAAGTCATGGTAATGACCTAATATACTTGTTTGAGGCTCTTTATGTTCCTGTAGCAAGCCGATGCCCCTGGCTCTACTGGCATGAGACAGGACATATGGAGATCTTACTGGTGCCCAATCTAGCAAATAGATGATCAACAGGAAGATCGTGATCGTGATCATGAATGATCCACATTGAACTAATTTAGTAGGGCATCCTTTATTCTCTATATGATATTCAGTTACTCTATCATGATTTTTTTCAAAGATGATCTTTGGGGCCTGGGCCATGGAGGTGGTACAGGGATTGAAGTGTTTGCCTTACACATGGCTGACACTAATTCAGTCCCTGGTCCCCAGAGCACTGCCAGGAGTGATCCCTAGGAAAAGAATCAGGAGTAAATCCTGATCACAACTAGGTGTGGCTCAAACCTCCCTACCCCACTAAAGGAGGTGACAAAAAGATGCTTGTTCCTTGTTGAATATTTGAACTATTGTTAAAAATGAGTTGACTGCCATTTTAGTTCTGTTTACTATTCCAATTCTGTCAAACTAAGATAACTTACGCTAATCACATGTTATCTTGATGATGGTTTTTTTTTCACTGTTCAAAAAATAGCTATTGGTATATGATCAACATATAATAAATGATTTGTGTTTTGAAGTACAGAATTCGGTGGTATTAGCTATTACAGGGCTAAGGTGGCCAAACATAGCTCCTTGCGTATGGCCAACCACAGTTTGATCCCTGGCACCACAGGATTCCTCAAGCACTACTGGGAATAGCCCCAGCACTGCCAGATGAGGCCCCAGCCCCCACATGAAGTATGCGATTTGGAATGTTTTTGGTAGGCACTCTCAGAATGATTGTCCATTCAACGCAGGGAACATATTATCCCTCCAAAACTGTCCTACCATCATTTGCTAGTCTCTCTCACCTATCCTTGCCTTGTTCTCTCTATCCCTAAATAATCAAACAAGATTCTTTTACTGTCCGTGTAGGTTAAACTGCAAATGATAGTGTGTGGAGGTTTTTTATATGTGGAATTACCAAGCACCGAGTCGCTTTTATGAGTGCTTTTAAGATATACTCTAGATTTTTTTCAAATATGCATAACGGTATTATTGCTGCACATAAAATCCCTATGACTATTTTTAGAAAATATTATGCTTTTTGATTCATTTTTCCCACCCCTTTAACTGTAGCTAAGGATAAGTAAGGGAGAAGTAAGGAAAAATAGAAAGTTGAGGTAATTACAGTGCTGCTCATTACTATTTACTAATTTTTTCTTGGAGTAAAAACCTAGGAGTAGAATTAGTGGTGATAGAGAAAACAGAGGTATGTACATTTTATTCGTTTAGGTTCTGAGGCCACAACACCCAAAGTTCTCAGTCTTACTCCTGGCTCTGCTCAAACATCACTCCTGCTGGGGATCGAGTGACCGTGTAAGGTGTTGGGGATGGACCCAATGTCAAACACTCAATCCATTGCAGTATCTCCATCTCTCTGCCCTTCAACACCTTCATCAGTTTGCTTGGAACATGTTCAATATTACCACCTAGGCATTACAGTGTCAGTCTCTCCACATCATGTCTGACACTTGTGGTTGTTCAGTCTTTAATTTTTGCATTTTAGCAGATGTGTTTGGTATCCTATTAGGCTTTTATTCTGCATTTCTATGACCACTGATAATATGAGCATCTTTTATGTACCAAGTAATCATCTGCAGGTTGTCTTTGGTGACGTTTATGCTCAAATCTTTTGGCCATTTAAAAATGGACTATTTCTTTTTTATTATTGAATTTTATGATTTCTTTATATTTACTGTTTATATATAAGTCATTTGTCAAATGTGGATTTAAAAAATTTGTTTTCCCATCTGTGACTTGTCTTTCATTCTCTTAACAATGTATTTTGACAAGCAGAAATTCTAAATTCTGAAGTCCAGTTATCTATTTTTTTCCTCACAAATCACATTTTCAATGTCTGTTGTATGTTGGATGACAGGCTTAGCTAGTTTGGGAGATTTGCTGTTTTATCCACTCACAGTTTACTCTACTTACATGTCCTTAAGCCAAGGTTCATTCTAATGAGATCTCTCTTCTATGTAAATACTGATAGAGGGTGTGGCAGTTACAGAAGTCACCTTGACTCTGAGTAACCTCTGATTTATTATACGCCTACTAAGACTTCTTTGTTTTCTAGATTGGGCACAGCTCCTCCTTATACCCACTGCTACTGGCGTGGGACAGTTAGAATTTACCAGATTACCACTCTGGCTACATTGAGACTATCTTTAGGATTATAGGAAGGGTCATACTATTTTTCCCTCATGCAGGCAAGTGTGACCCTTTCCTTATATGGAGAACAAGATATTCAGAATCACCAATGGTACAGATAATAAATAAGAAGGACCTTTGTGGGTATCATCTAGATTACATGAATCCCATGAAATTAAGATGTATTACTTTATATCAGCCCCCCCAGTGTTTTACATAAGAGATAATCTTGTCAGAAGGGATTAGTCCTTGGTATAATCCTTTGTTTATACCTACAATAGGGTGTGGTACCACCCCTCTACACTTTGGGGTTCTTTGTTGACAGGACCCTCCCTGTCACAGATAGGATCACTTTGGTGTATATAAGGGGACTGACTTGAGGCACTCGCCCCTTTTCTTCCCCTCCTTTTGGGTAGGACTCCTCTCGGGTGAGATCCTCTCTCTTTGGTGGGAGACTTGGGCTCTCTTGTATAGTAATCCTAACTTCAGGGAGGGTCCTGTCAACAAAGAACTCTATACAGATTCTAGGTAGTAGAAGAGTATAGAAAGGTGGTGCCATACCCTACTACAGGTCATAAAAAATGATTATGCCAAGGACTAATCCTTTCTTCTGAGATTATAAGATTATCTCTTATGTAAAACACTGAAGAGAGAGAGCTGGTATAAAGTAACGCATTTTAATTTCATTGGCTTCATGTAATCTAAAAATCTAGAAAAGCACAGGCTCAGAAGAAGCAGCCTGCTAGCTCTCCTCCCTTCAGAACAAGCAATCCTGGGCCACACTGCTCTCTTTCCATGGGATGTCCAGGTAAATTTTTCATACAATTCTCAAGAACCCACCAGCAAAAAAAAAACATCTACTTTCTCATTATCAAAATCAGCTAAGCAGCAATTTTTAATCCTTTGTTGTTGTTTTTGTGCCACACTTGGCAGTGCTCAGTGCTTACTCCTGGCTCTGCACTAAAGGATCAATGCTAATGGACTCAGAAAATCATCTGGGGTGCAGGGATCAAACCTGGGATCGCCCTGGGCAATGCAAACAGCCTACCCCCAATTAAATAGCACCTTAATTCTCTGTAAATTTATTAACTCTTGCTACGTGATATAGTCTATTCACTTCACTTCACTTGATCACTTGAATCCCGTTATTCATCGATTTGCTCGAGCAGGTGCCAGTAACATTTCCATTGGACCCTATCACGTGCCAATGTAGCCTAGTGGCATCTGGTTGATTCAGGAATATGAAGAGCCTCAAACCGTTCCTTCAGGGTCTTTACAAGGAAGTCTGACCATCTTGTAGGTAGGCGGCCACGTGATCTTTTGACATCCCGTGGGATCCAGTCGGTAATGGCTCTAGTCCAGCGGTTGTCTCCAAATCGCATTACATGTCCAGCCCATCTGATTTTCGATGCCTTGGCAAACGAGACAGCGCCCCTGATTCTGGAATAGTGACGGAGGTCAGAACTCCGATTCCTTCTCTCACTTGAGTGAGGCGTGATATTCCAAGCATAACTCTTTCGATTCCTCTCTGGGAGACCCGAATAGCATTCTCATCTATTCACAGGGTCCAGTTTTTAGGATACTTTGAGGGAATCATTTTCATTTCTGCTCTCCAATGAGATTTCATTTCAGTCTAAATCAAGGCTTCTCACCCATTTTCCTACTGTGAGCCTCTTCCAGTTTCCTGTTGGTCCCCCATCCCTACTGTTCCCCTCTTGTTTCATGTCATGGCCCCCATTTACACAGTTTTAACTGTGGCTGCCTTGTAATGTATAGGAGACCCAGAGGAAGCCATATGAACTTTGGTTGGGAAACCCTGACATAAACTATATAGTTTTACTTCCTGCAATAATTTGGATACTGTTGCTGACCCAATGTCTTTCATGGCCTAAAGTTAAATAATCTTTTTTTCTTTTGTCTTTATGGATCATACCTGGGGTTTTTCTTGGTTTTGCGCTCAGAAATTAGTCCTGGCAATGCATGGAGGCCATAAGGAATGCCAGGGATTGAACCTAGGCCAGCCACATGCAAGGTAAATGCTTGCTACAACCACCAAATTAAATAATCTTTATAAAAAACTGTTAGGTCTTTTCCTTCTTTCACTTTTTAATATTCTTTTAAAAAATCCTTCATTTATGGAATATTTTTATAAGCTCAGTTTTGGGTGTGGAATTCTTGCTTTCTCTTGACTTTTTCTCAGTTATATTTTTCTTCTATAATCAGTTTATTTCCTGCCCCTTGAGGTGTTGCAGGTGTGGCTGTGGTGCCTGGCTGCCTTGGTAGGTGACAGACAGGAGACAGACTTGTCTATACCCAGGGCTCTGCCCGTGGGTCCTGGATGATTGATTGCCTGACATAGAAAAAGACTGGGTCCTCTGGGGTGAACCGAGAGCCACAGCAGAGCCTGGCAAGCTACCCATGGTGTATTCAATATGCCAAACCAGTAACAATAATGGACCTCATTCCCAACGAGTGGAGATGTTACTGGAGCCCGCTAAAACAAATCGATGAACAACGGGAAGACAAGTGACATGTAATCTAGATGATACCCACAAGGTCTTCTTATTTATTATCTGCACCAGGGTGATTCTGAGTATCTTTTCCTCTGTATATTGAAGGGGTCACACTCGCCTGCTTGAGAGCAAACTAGTATGATCCTTCCTATAATCTTAAATGATAGTCTCAACGTAGCCAGAGTGGCAGTCTCCTGGTAAATTCTAACTGTCCCATGCTTGCTGGGTCCAGTGGTTCTAAAGAGAAGCTGTGCCCAATCTAGATAAGATACTTAGTAGACATATAATAAGTCAGAAGTTACTCATTAAGAGTCAAGGTGACCTCTGTAACTACCACGCCCTCCATCAGTGTTTACATAGAAGAGAGATCTCATTAGTATGAACCCTGGCTTAAGAACATGTAAATAGATTAAGCTGTGAGTGGATAAAACAGCAAAGCTCCCTAGCTAGCTAAGCCTGTCATCCAACGCTGAAGTCTAATGCTATGAATTTCGATTTTATTACTTGCCTGTTGGTTGTTTTTTTTTTTTGGGGGTCACATCTGGCCAATGTTCAGGGGTTACTCCTGGCTCTGCACTCAGGATTTACTCCTGGTAGTGCTCAGAGGACCATATGGGATGCCGGGATCAAACCCAGGTCAGCCACTTGCAAGGCAAACGCCCTCCCTGCTGTACTATCCCTCTGGCCCCTTCCCTGAGTGTTGGGAAGTCATGAAATTCTTTTAAGAATCACATGAGCTATACCATTACAAAGTTGTTCATGATTCAGCTTCAGTCATACAGTGTTCCAACACCCATCTCTTCACCAGTGCATGTTTCCCGCCACCAGTATCCCCTGTTTCCTCCTCACCCAGCCCTCCATATACCACCCCGCAGCCTGCCTCTATGGCAGACACTTTTCTTCTCTCTCTGTTCTCTCTCTCTCTCCCACTCGTTTCCTTTTAGTCACCACAGTTTGGAATTCTGTTACTGAAATGATGTCATGCATATGACTTCACCTACTTTCAGCACTCAGTTTTTGTTCAGGGTGATCATTTCTGACTGTCATTGTCATCGTGATCACTTCTCTGTCCTAACTGCACTCCCCCTCCCTTGGTAGCAAGTTTCCTACCGTGGGCCAGTCCTCCTGGCCCTAGTTTCTACTGTCCTTGGGTGTTAGTCTCAGCTATGCTTTTACACATATTATATTTACTATCTATAATAATGTATATAAAATATAATAATAATATACAATATAACATGGAATATATATCCCACAAATGAGTGCAGCCATTCTATGTCTGTCCCTTTCCTTCTGACTCATTTCACTCAGCATGGTTCATTTCACCCCTTTTCCATCCATGTATAAGTAAGTTTCAAGACTTCATTTTTCCTAACAGTTGCAGAGTATTCTATAGCGTAAATGTACCATAGTCTTTTATTTTATCCACTCATCTGTTCTCAGGTACTTGGGTTGTTTTTAGACTCTGGTTATCGTGACTAGTGCTGGAATGAACACAGGAGTGCAGGCATGGCTTTTCTGCTTTGTGTTTTTGGGTCACATGGTATATTCCTAGGAGTGGTATTGTATTGCTGGGACTCAAGTACATGGGGCAGAGCTTCTACCAGCTCTCCCTGTGCTCAGCTGATCATGAGATGCCTCAGAGGGAAAGCAGGTTCTAGCCCTGACCTGCCATCCCAATAGAGCCTCACAAGAAGCCAGAAGAACCCCACACACCATGATGGCAGCCATTTTCAACATCCAGACTCCACAGCTCGTCAGAGCTCCACCCAAGAGAAAAGCTGATCCTCCATGTTGCACATGGCTGCTTTGCGGCGCCATGCGGTTCATCAGTAAATGCACAAGATGAGATCCTACTACTGAGAGTGCAGGTGGTAGAGCCTAGCAAGCTACCCGTGTCATATTTGATATGCCAAAAACCAGTAACAATTATAGACCTCATTCCTATGACCTGAAGGGAATGGTTTGAGGCTCTTCGTGTTCCTGGAGTGAGCAGATGCCCTTGGGCTACACTGGCACACAACAGGACATATGGAGATGTTACTGGTGCTTGCTAGAGCAAATTGATGAACAACGGGAAGACAAGTGATACAAGTGATACAAGTGGTATTGCTGGGTCATATGGAAGCTCAATTTCCAGTTTTTTTTTTTTTTTGAGGAATGTCCATACTGTTTTCTGGGAAGGGTAGACTATTCGACATTTTTGCCGACAGTGAATGAGAGTCCCTTTTTATCCGCACCTGTGCCAGCATTAGCTGGAATTGATTTTGTTTTCTGTGGCGAGAGATGTTATCTTGCTGTTTTGATTTGCTCTCCCTGTTGTAGAGCATTTGTTCATGGGCCTTTTGACCATTTTTGTTTTCTTTAAGAAAGTTTCTGTCCATCCCTTTTCCCCATTCTAATGGGGTTATATGTTTTTTTGTAGAGTTATATCAATGCCTTATATATCTTGGATATTAAGCCCATATCAGATGTGTTGGATTAATAAATTTTTGATGTGCAGATGCTTCTTAGTTGAATATAGTCCCATTTGTTCATCTTTTTTCCAACTTTCTTGGTCAGTGGTATTTCATCCTTTATGTTCAGTGTCATGGAGAGTTCTGCCCATGTTTTCAGATTATATAGATTCAGATCTAATATTGAGGTCTTTAACCCATTTTAATTTCATTTTTGTGCATGACATTAGAAAGATATTTGAATTCTTTTTTGTATACAGCTGACCAGTTTTTACAGAGCTACTGGTTGAAGAGGCTTTTTGTTCCACTTCCTTTTATTTTTTTGCACCTTTATCAAAGAATAACTGATCATATACCTGAAAATCTATCTTGGATATTTTACTATATTCCCCCATAACTTTTCTTGTCCCTTGACTTGCTCTGATGCACTTCCCAAAGTACCATGCCCTTTTCCTTCATTTGCTGTGTTCTTAAATACTAATTCTCTTTCTGAACTCCCAACTATTTCTGCTACAATCATTCCACTGTGTCACTGTTGTCTCATTTTTATTTACTTGCTTATCCATCCATCCATCCATCCATCATCCATCCATCCATCCATCCATCCATCCATCCATCCATCCATCCATCCATCCATCCATCCATCCATCCATCCATCCATTTATTTATTTGTCTCATTTTTACTTAGGCAAGCTCCCTGATGAAAACAGTCTAGTTTTTATATCTGTTTCTTTGTCTCTTTGGGCTCTGCACAGATCAGGGCACATAATAAATGGACAGTAACTGTGTGATGAAGAACATGGGGACTCATTAAAAATAAAACTGGTCCATCAAACAGCAACATTGAAAACAATCTCTTTATAACTTACCCAAGAAAACAATAGATGTTAAACATGGCTTTACTGAATGAACAGATTTAGTGTCTTATTAAGAACAATTTATTTCTTACAAAATAGGTGCAGTGTGAAGTTAGAATTTTCTAGAACAACTGGATGAAGTCCCTAGGCTCTGCCTCAGGTCATCCTTTCATGCTGTGACAATCTGTGTACTTCAGTTGTAGCTGTAGCAACCGGGAAGCTGGAGCAGAAAGCATTGCTATAGTTCTTTCAATCTTTAGAAAACTTTTTTTTAACTGTTAGGCATTGCTGAGAAAATCTGTAAACTAAATTGCTCTAAAGAGGGTCAAGGGAAAATTACAATTATTCGAAGACTTAAATCTTGTGAAAAGCAGTTAGGACCAATGAATTATAGTGTTGAATATCTTATGTGTAGGAAGAGATTTCACCTAAAAGTACTAAATGCATTTGAACAAATGCCACCCAACCTATTTTATTGTGTAATTTTCTGAAAGAATTACCCAGCACAGTCATTTTTATATATGCCTTTGTTGATCCATGGACAGGACAAGCCATAGATAATTAAGGGTGAAATTGTATATGTATCAACTGTAAAAAAATAAAAGAAATAAAACTCCACAGTCTCCAAACTCACTGTTAACTCCTTTCATCTCACAGCTCACTAGCAAATTGAATATACAAAGCACCTTTCACACAGAAAGTCAGAGAGCAGAGCACGAAAGCAAAACAAATAGCAGTGATTAAGGAAAATTGAAAGCAGCAGTAAAAATGTTCCTTTACTTTTAAATACAGACTGAAAACTGCAAATAACTATGACTATATACAAGTGGTTTTTTTTTGTTGTTCACATGAATCTGTGCTATTGAATATAACTATTGAAAAAAGATTCCTGTTATACAATTTCAACCATCCTTTTTGAGATTATTTTACACCTTCAACTTTATTTAGCAATAATTTTTAAATTTACAGAAACATTTTGCCATTTCTTGTATTGACAACTTTGACATGCATTGGATTTTTGTGTGTGTGTGTGTGTGTGTGTGTGTGTGTGTGTGATTTTAGGAGAAATGGTCTAAAATGACCTTTCCTAGGATCATGTTGAGTGAAATTAGTCAGAAGGAAAGAGAGAGACATAGAATGACTGCATTTATTTGCATGACATAAATATATCAGGTGATCTTACCAAAAGTGGAAATTACTACAAACGTGTGGGAGTCAGGAGGTTAGGTAAGATAGAGAAGGGAACATGTGTGAATAAATGTCAAAAGGGCTGATACCAACATAGAACTGAGCATTAAATACAGGCAAAAAATTGCACATGATGGCTTCTAAGTGTATGTAGTGCAACCCACAATGTGTAAGAGAAGGAAAAGAGAGAGAGGGAGAGAAAAAAGAGATAAAGAACCTGCCATTTAGGCAGGCTATGGGAGGAGGGAGGGAATTGGGGACATTGGTGTTGGGAAATGGGCACTGGTGGAGGGCAGGGTGCTGGAACACTATGTGACCAAATCCAAACATGAACAAAGTTGTAATTGTATATCTCACAGTGGTATAATAAAATGTTAAAAAAATAAAATGACCTTTCCTAATTTGAAAAGATATCAAGCAAAGGAGACAAATATTTATGTCTTTATAGTATTAGTGGACAATTCAGAGAGTCAGAGAGACTTTTATCCTGCATGTAGCAATATGAGATAGTTCAGTATCCAATATCCAGGGGTGGCGGCTTTTCAACAGAGCAAACTTGAACTGATTAGAATAATGTGTTTATGGGCAATTGGCCTCTGGTTTTGTGTTGGATGGCAGTTGTCAAACTTCAGTTTTTTAATAGAACCATCAGTTCATTGAAGTAGTTCAAAGAACACTCTAGCAATGCCAAATTTGGAGTATGAAGGAGCAAATAAAAACATTAAAATCCACACATTTTATCTACTTTTTTAAAGCAATATTGTTAGAGATGGGTGGTTGAAAAAGGAAAACCATAGCTTTCATTGGATATAAGAATGACATCAAAATGTAATTTCTATCATGGACATATATCATGAGCATATTTCTTATTATCATATAAGATACGGGCATATGGATTTACATGTAATAGTATGGAAATAAGGACATATTTCCTCATTATAATATAATAATCCATATCTAATGGACATTAAAATGAAAGTGAACATTATACTTTTAATTAAATTGGGTGGAAATGGTTCATTTCTCACCCACTTTAGCTCTGGCTCTGCCTTCATTCCTTTCCTTGGTTGCCTTTTCTTTTGCATTACAGCACAGCTATAACAGTTGTTCAATACATATTGTTTTCTCATATCCAGAAGTTAAGAACTGTGAGCCAGTCAGTTATTTAAAAGCCCAGTCATCTACCTATCAAACTTAAAAATAGACTAAGTAAGGCTGGTGACAGAGAAGGAAGCATCAGGAGCAGTAAGCAACAAAGAAAACTGTTTTTCTTCCTCCACCCCCTGCCCCTCTATATTCCTCGGTTTCTACAGATATATTGTGCAAAGAGGAATTCTGGTTTTGCTGAAAGCTTACAATTTTAGCAAAGACGAAGAGGGAGGTAGCTGCTGTTATTGAGCAAAGGAGGCATTCATTCATTCATTCATTCATTCATTTACTTATCCATTTATTTATTTATTTTTTCCGAAGGTATTATTAAACCTGCTGCAACTCATGCCAACAGAGTTTGGATAGGTGTAATCATTCTTTAAAGAAATTTATAGGCAATTTTCAGTATACAACTTGGAAGATATTTTGAGCATTAGTATTAATAAGATTATTTCATAAACAGCATTAACTTATGGACTTGATTGTAGCTTATAAATTAGAGTCTCACTACAGCATTGTGTATATAAACTCAGAGTTTTTTTGTTTTTCACGAATTTGGTAGAATTTCTCTAATAGCTATGTTTCTAACGATGGTGGAAAATTTTTATGAATCATAAACATCTTCTGAAACTATCTCACACACTGCAGGTGTTTCAATCACTGTTTATTTCCATCTCTTTACGACAATATCTCCAGTCTTTGGAATATCCTTCGGAATTTTCATATTTGGAATAACCTTTCCTTCCACAGAATTGTTTTCAAAATTAGCAGTTATTTACTGAAGGCATATACTCACTAGCTATACTCCAAAATGTTAATAGTGGGGTCTGGAATACATTAAAAATATCTCTTTAAGAAATAGAGGTAGATAGATAGATAGATAGATAAATAGATATATAGAGAGAAAACTTGCCATAGAGGCAGCTAGGATGTGTGGGAGGGAATTGGGGACATTGGTGGTGGGAAATGGGCACTGGTGGATGGATGGGTGCTGGAACACTGTATGACCAAAACCCAAACATGAATATCTTTGTAATTGTATATCTCATGGTTGTAAAATAAAATATTTAAAACAAACAAACAAAAAATAAAAAATCATCTTGAGTGATTTTTTAAGATTAGATGGTACTATTCCAGATGAGAAAGAGAGAGCTATGCATGCCTTGGGGTGTCAGGGATCAGACTTAGGACCTCGAAGCTGTCAAGATTATGCTTTACTATAGAGTCATCCTCTGCAATGCCCCTGACCTTTTGAGTGCAGTGATTCTTCTTTCCTAATTTTTTTCTTTTAAAGAATTTTTTAAAAAGAGGCAAGAGAAAAGGCGAGAGAGAGAGAAAGACAGAGAGAGAGAATGTGGGCTTCTGTAGAGAAGAGAACCCTCTCAGTAAGAGGAAGGAATTATAAGCTCATGTAGGTGACTTGAAATGGAATGCACCAAGAGCCACCACTCTTGGTTTTTGAATATGATTACTACTTAGGGTCACTGTCACTGTATCACTGTCTTCCCTTTCATCATCGACTTGCTCGAGCGGGCCCCAGTAACATCTCCATATTTCCTGTCTCATGCTAGTAGAGCCCAAGGCATCTGCTTGCTCCAGGAACATAAAGAGCCTCAATCCATTCCAGAATGAGGTCTATAATTGTTACTGGTATTTGGCATATATATCAAATACAACACGGGTAGCTTGCCAGGCTCTGCCGTGCAGGTAGCATATTCTTGTAGGCATCTCTAAGTCCAGCATTTATTGATGAACCTGCGCGCCGCTGATAGGCTGGTCTGCTGAGTGGAGTTCTGACGAGAGAGAAGTCCAGATGTGGAAAATGGTGGCCCTTATGGTGTGGGGTTCCTCTGGCTTATTGTGAGGCTCTGCTGGGGTGGTGGGCCAGGGCTAGCCCTCTAGCCCTACTTAGGGTGCTTGGACTAAATTAAAGACACCTACTGGTTTCTGGATCCAATATCAGACCAACATGGTGGAAGCTCTGGTGGTATGGTCTTGGCACCAGTACACATATTGGGAGTCTTTTTGGGATTGAGATTCATTGGTCTTGAACAATATTCAAGTGCACATTAGAATAGCTTCTAGAAGTGTATATTCGGAGACTTCTTTTTAAGCATCAGTGTTTCCCCAAGATAAAAGAGATTATATTCAAGTACTATAAAATCAGAACATTATAGTAGGCGATAGGGATCACAGGGGTTGATTTGAAGACCGGATAGTCAACATTTCTGAAATGGAACAAGTCAGTCTCTAGACTCTTTCATGCACTTTGTCAATTCTCTTTGGGTGGTTAAATAATATAGAATTCATTCAGATGACTGATTAGCAACAGACTATGATGTGCAGACAGAAAGCAAATAATCAGGGGAAACAAATAGAAAGCAAGATCCAAGGTAATGATGGTAGAGTTAAAATGATAGTCATGAGCAGCCTTAATTATGCACTTTCTTTTTGCTTCCAAAAAGATTCAGCACAGGTGTATTTACCTAGGAGATCTCCAGCGCAGTGGCTCTTAATTGTATACCCCAGATTTGGGAAAGTGTTTAGAGTCAGGTTCTGATCTGGATAGCGGCACAGGGATGATGGCTGATCATTAAGCCTCTTGGTTTCTGGGAGTTAAGCTTTATTCTGTTCATGAGGTGTATAGTTGAGGAAGATCCAGTACCAGATGGTAATGTTGGCTGGGAGTGGTTTTCTCACCTACACTTGGCAGCTCTACTCGGAAGTGGTGCTTTCAATGCCTGAGACTTTCAGTCTATACTATTTGAAATGATCATTGGAAAGCTTTAGGGGGTAGAGATGCAATGACACATCTCATTAAAGGTCCTATAACTATGAAGATCTGACATCTGTGCTGAAAAAAAAACTGGATGCTTTTTTTGAGTGATAACGGACTGAAGTAGTGTGTTATTTTTGCGTACACTGTCAAAATTCCTTACATCCATCAGATATGTAATTTCTAGAGGCATTTTTGATGTGGAGAAACAGATTAAAAGTGAATGGTCTACCCATTCTAAGATGGCTTTCTTTTGGATGGGTTCGCTTGCTGCCAGAATTTAGGCAAGGATGATATTTGATAACTAATTCATCATTGAATGATCATTCTAATAGCCGTTATGATTTGGCTAATGATGCGCTCAGATCCTGCATGTGTTAACTGACCAGCAGCTTTCTTGTGAGTTTAAGGAACTTGCCTCAGACCCCGGACTCTAAAGGCCAGCACTCTGCCAGCGCCTGTCCTCCTGCTGGGTCCCTCAGCATCTTGCCACCAACTCCTAGACTCTGCGCAGGGAAAAGGATTAATTTTCATTTCTCAAAATGGCTCATTGCCATTTCCCTGTAGTTAGAAAAGTTTCCCGTATTTGAATATTTAAATGTAAACAAAGAAGAAACAATAAGACTCAGCCTTCAAGGTTGAGCCTCTTCTAAACAATCTGCTGTTATATAGAAGGGCTATACCCTGATTCTGGATGCTTCAGTTTTAGGCGTTTTAAAGATTGCATGATTCTTCTTCTCAGCGATTTTAACGAACTTAGAAGATATTAAGAGACCAAATTGAAATGTGTTCATTCTAAATTTGGCCTGACTTCTCACAGCTGTAGAAATTCATTTTCACCTCATTCCCCATCCCAAAGTCCTAAAGCACAGCCCCCTTGGGAGACCCCTCATTTCCCAAAGGAAATATTTCATTCATATAATGTCTTCTTTGTAATCAACACTGAGAAATGTCACTTTGATTAAACACAACTCTGAGTGACTAAGACCACAGTACAATAAATTCTCCAGAGCTATCTTTCAGAACAACTGATTGCTCTCCAGTCTTAATCCTCCAGAGTCTTATTTAATCAAAATGATGTTGCTAATTAAGGATTAAAACCTCCGAGTAGAATAAAAAAGAAGGATTTTTTCTTTCTCCTTTGGGCAGGTCAAGGAGGCAAAATTTGTTATAAGGAAGTAAAGAATCTTCTACCTTTGATTAAAGTGTGTTATTTTCTCATGTTTGGACTAAATCCAAAACAGGTCTGAGTGATTTATAATATTAATATAATTGGAGAGAAAAAGAAAGAGAAAGAAAATTGTATAAAGAGGAAAAGAAAAAGGACTATGTTAGATAACGGCATCTACCTAGATAAAATTAATTTATTTAAATTTTTTCCCATTGGATGCTTTTCACATGAATTTTCTATAGGCATTTTCTCTTATGCTATCTGTACAATGCTCTTATCTCTTGCTAATATTTATAGAAATATATAATTTATTTTTTCAAATGTTGCTAACCATTGACAAGAGGAAACAAAAGACACTGGATCTTAGAGCTGTTTGATATTCTCTGAGGATTAACAATAGCAGTCAGAAAGTTTTCAACTAATGTGGAAATGCTTTCCTATAGGATCAAGATCTGGATGATTTTCTTAAATTTGTATTTGGTAATAAAACTTATTCCCTTAGGGACACAAAAAGCCTGAAGAAAGCACCGAGATTCACAGAAAGTTGGTTGGGATTTTATGGAATGATAGTCATGTGTTGGAGGCATGGGGATAAAGCAGGGAAGTTTGCTATTATTAGCACATTGTTAAATGCTTAACACCCTCTTCCGCTCCCTTTGTCCTGCCCTGTTGGCTTGTAACTCCAGCCCTATTGGTCTAATACAAGTATGCATAAGGGAATAGCCCTTTCTGTGGTCACCTACTATGTAACAGTTTCTCTGCTAATAAGTTTCTCTATAAATATTCTTACCACCTGGAAGAAAACCCAAGGAGAGGTATTACTATCATAAACTCACAGGAATCACTCAACCGAAACCTATCAAATCAGGCAGCTGAGTTAGGTCTTGTTGGAACTCCCCAGGCCTTTTTGGCTCCAAAGCCACATTCCACTCACTAAGACAAGCCATGGCACACTTGTTTTGTTACAGGAGATATTCACTCGTGTGTTTGGGACAGGGCTGGGAAACTGTGTTGGTCTGTACTTGCTCCATGTTTTCAGATTGACTATCACAGACATTGTCATGTTATTTCCCACCCTGGCCAATTAATAGCAAAGATCAACCTACTTCCTTCCAATTGGGACTTGAGATCAAACAATGAGAAAACTTTCAGGGAAGGGGGAAAAAAACATATTTCTCTCTTACCAGTTACAAAAAGCACTTGGTCTCTGGGGTCCACATTCCTGAAGGCTGTAAGTACCCAGTGGACAAAGGCGTCTTATTCCACCTATGCTGAGGCTTATGGTCAACAGTGCTCCATAGAACAGCCTTGTCTGCTCCTGGGTTGGGATGTTGCTGATCCTATGGTAAGGACGTATAGAGAAGTCCCCCAAGGGGAAGGCAATGATGGATAACAGCACTGAACCTGTAGATAGAGAAGAAAGGAGGCCAAGTATCACATAGACCAATTTACCTAACAATCTGCATCATAAATAACTTTCCCCCAATAGAGCCTCACTCTGTGATATGACTGAAACATTTGCTGATGATGGCCACTCTAGAGGTAACAGGAGACTTCCAAATGTGGAAACATCCATGTTCTGTGTTTTTAACTAATCCAAGAGTCCTTAATTTCCCTACCCTGGGAGTGTGCACTTCCTTTTCTTTCAGAATGTATAGGCAAATTGTGTCCATTTTAACTCATTAAAACAATTCAGAAATCCTTCATCTAAGAAATCAAGGTTACTTGTAATTAATTGCACTCCCAGAGAAAGTCACTGTTAACACGTTATTTGTGCATAATCAACAGTGTAGAAAATATGGTGATCTCAGAAGCCTATTGTAGAAAACTTTATAAGAACAACAGTTCTTGGGAGTGGATTGATAGTTCAGCAGGTAGAATGTTTGCCTTGCACTGCAGTTGACATGAGTTCATTCCTCGGCATCAGGCATCAGTCCTCGGCATCCCATATGGTCAGATTCTGTCCCCGTATCCCATACGGTCCCCTAAGTACCACCAGTGCAGAGCCAAGAGTAACCCCTGAGCATCGCCTGGGTGTGACCCAAACACAAAAACAAAAACCGATAGTTCTTAGAGTGAGAAGAGATTTCCCTTCCCTAGTTATCTGTTCTTTAAATGACCTTCTCATTATTTTTGAAGACAACAACTGCCGCCTCATCCCCCCAAGGTGCTCAAACAGATTTTCCTACACCATGCAGCTGTGGCATGTGGTTTATTTTTAGCTGAGGTCAACTGAGACTCTTGCAGGCTCCCAAGAATCTCACTGTCTTAACTGCCTAGAAAGCATGAAAACTAGGGGTCTTTGCAGAATCTGAATTTTTATCAGAGACCACCTTTCTATCCAGGATGCCTCTCTGGTTATATGGCAGGGCCGGCATCTCTTCATAGAACTTATTGCCCTAGCTCTGAGCAATACTTTGCTCAGTACGCGGTCTCTCTTCTCCCAATTTGAAACCTCGGGTCTCTTCAGATTCCCGGCATAAATACAGGAAGCTCTTACCAGTTGACTTTAAAATCTATACCCATAAAGATTCTCCAGATGCATATAATTAAACTTGCTCTCCCCCCCCCCCATCTGCTTGATGTGAATCTGATTGTGCAGTCAGTCTGCCCCAGGGAAATTCCTCTCTGCCCCCAGCCCTCCTGGCTTCTGCAGCTGGGTGGAGCTTTCAAGTCTCTGGCAAAGGTGAGAAGCCTGGGGAAGAGGTGAGAGTGCCAGTCCCTTGGAGGGGACAGGAAATAACAAAGAAGAGTTGAATGTTCTCACTTCTGTCTCCCAGGGAGGAACTTAGAGGCAATCTGCTCTTAATATAAATTACTCATTCAATCCTACACTTCCTAATGTGCTGTTTACATTTTGCAAAAAGCTTGTTGTGTAGTTTCATTTTGTAAAGCCATAGTGAGATCAGAGGGTATTTTTTTTTTTCTTCTCTTTTTTAATTATTTTTAATATTTTAAAAAAGATTCTCATTAAATACAGAAAAAGACAGGAGATAGACTGATGGATACAGATGTAACTAGATGTGACTTTCTTTCCTCCTTCCTTCCTTCCTTCCTTCCTTCCTTCCTTCCTTCCTTCCTTCCTTCCTTCCTTCCTTCCTTCCTTCCTTCCTTCCTTCCTTCCTTCTTCTTTCTTTCTTCTTCTTTCTTCTATTTTTATTAGAATTCCTGTTATCAGAGAGTCAAATCAAAAGTTTTGGTTTTTTAAAGCCAGTTTAATTCCTCAGAAATGCCTTTTCTATGGTAGCTTTGTCTTCTGATTTTTTAAATTTGGCATCAGTCTTTTTGGTATAAATTGTTTTCTATAGTGAATTTACATGGCTAAAGGCAAATAGTGGGTCTCATGTTTCCCCTGCTCTTCCTACGGCTTTCGGAGTGCAGAATAGTTGTGTGCAATAGCTCTTTGGTGACAAGCTCCTTCATGTCACTGAGTTTGATATGCTTCCTAACAAGGTCAGTCAGATGATGAACTAATAGTCCTTCCTTTGCCCCTCACTCAGTCCTAATGGAGAGGCCACAGGCCAGCCTAAGAGGGTGGGCAGAAGGTGTGTAGGAGCAGCAGCCATTTACTTAAAGGGAAGGAGCTCAGAGCGGCACCTTTGATATGTTAGAAAGGCATATTATTGCCATCTTTTGAGAGCATTCTTTCATTTGCACCAAATCTTTTCTGCCCTGAAATAGAAATACAAATTCATGGCATGTGTGATGGAGCACCTCTCTTTTGAGATGTTATGCCGGTGTGCTCTATATAGACAGCATACCTGCACTCAGCAGCTGCTAGAATGTGCCAGGACTTGTTCTTTCTCTATTTCTGTCAAGGTCAGGGGTAGGGAGGTTCACTGGCTCTTCTGTTAGAAAGCTGTGGAGTTTATTGGAGAAGGTGTTTAATGCAAATATACAGGTATGGTAAGAGTGTAGTTAATCATAGAGAAAAATGCCTGAAATACCTCGTGGGTCTTGAAAGCTTGATATTTTTTAACTTGAGCTTTGAGGTAGAAAGATAGAGGAAGGTGGTGTTTTTAGGCAGGGAAAAGAACAAGTGTAAGATCAGAAATGGAGGGAATAGGCAAGGATAAGGTAAACTGAGGTGGTATATTAGGACAAAAATCTGGAGTACGTTTGGGATGGATTGTAAAGGGTCATGTATGCAGAATTCGTTTTCCGTTTTGAGTTTTTTTCCCCCATAATATATTGACTCTTTCATGAACCATCTGATGATATTATGATAAACTGGAGTTACAGTATAATGGTTCAGGAAGAAGAAAGTTGTACTTTTGAGCTAAGGTGGTAATAGGTCAGCTAGAGGACACATTTTTGATAGAGACTTGGCTATTTAGCAGAATTTGATTTGGTTGGAATTTGTTGACAGCTGTGGGGAGGGGGAATGGGAACATATCTTTTGTAGCAAAATGAATCAACATTTAGTTGACTTGGGCTTTTGTTTGCCAAGTTCCAAGTCTTAGGGTAATGATTAACATTGGAAACGAGTGAGAGAAATGGTCACATTAAACAAGAAAATACTCAATGCTATTGATGTGACCTGTTGCCAGGAAGAGTAAATCATTCAGGTCTTTGGTTAGCTGTCTCCTTACCAGAAAACACTCTCAGGTGCAGAGTCACAGCTTAATCCATTCTATTCCTATAACCAGTTATGCTTATCAGTATGGCACTTATTACCACCAGACATGATATTGGTGTGTCTGTCTGTCTGTCTATCTTCTCAATGCACCAGAAAGCCTCGATTGACAGAGAAGAGAATGTTTTCTTATCTGTTGCATTCACACAACCTGGAATAATGCCTGACGTAGAGCAGACAATGGCAAATATTTGTTGACGCGAATGGAGGATTTGCCCAGTTAGTGAATTCCTTTGTTTTTCCTCACATAATTGAAGAGTAAAGTTTGGAGATTCTAATTGATTCCACCAAGCAGAGTTTCATTTGCTTGAGGTTGTCATACACTGTCATATACCAAAGCCCTGATATTATTTCCTGTCCTATAATCTGTTTCCCTACCCCCAAACCTGAATATTGGTGCTTTTCTCAGTTTTGGCTTCCAAGGCAACCGCACATTTCCTCCCCAACTTCCTCAGCTCAGAAACTTAGAATTGATTTTTACCTTTCAATTATTTTTGTGTCTCTTAGTTGGATGCTATATTGTTTAAATTTGTTTCAGATGTTCTCATTGGATTAAAAATTCTCCATTGCTAGACCATCTTCTTCTAGACCATCTTCTGAGATATTTTTGAAGTCACCCACCTACGGTCTTCCACTCTACATTTAACCTTTGATTGTGGCTACCCATTGTGCTTATTAAACAAGGGCATTCCCCGAATGTTCTTTTTTTTTAATCTAAAGTTAGAATCTCTTTGTGTGGAAGAATAACTAGAACTTTTCCAACTAAGAAGTGTTAACCAATTTACTTTCTGTACCTCCTCAAATGACCTTGAAACACCTCTGCAGTCTCTTACAATACATATTGCTTCAAATTTTCATGTATGTATTTTTATCTAAAGAAGCACAATATAATATTTTAATTCATTAAGTTTTAGTAGGCAAGCATAATTTTGTAGTATAGGTCTTCATGTCTGATCTTAATTACTATCTGACTAATTCAAAGACTACCATTTGATTAAAAATAAGCTACCTCCATTCATTCTATATGAACCTCAGAAATCTGTTAGCACATTTGTCTTATTGTGCTATAAATGAATGTGTCATATTTCCCTAGAATTTGACATAAATTTCAGATGGAGTAAGATGGAGTGGGGGAAAGAATTCTATGGAGTTGAGAAAACAGAAATGTAAAGGATTATTATTATCAAAATATAACTAGTACCACAAAATATGTATCTAAATAGCCTCATGTTCTACTGTTGGAACCAATGCAGTTCTTAAATCATAATCTTTTTTTTTTTTTTTGCTTTCTGGGTCACACCTGGCGGCGCTCAGGAGTTACTCCTGGCTCTGCACTCAAGAATTACTCCTGGCGGTGCTCAGGGGACTATATGGGATGCCAGGGATCGAACCCAGGCTGACATAAGCCGGCGCGTGCAAGGCAAACGCCCTACCCGCTGGTCTATCTCTCCGGCCCCTTAAATCATAATCTAATGCACAGCGGGACTGACTTCATTGGTAGAACATGTTTACTAGCATCCCTCAAATGGAGCAAACATTGAAATACATTGCATTCTTGTGTTTTATGCTGAGTCAAGCAAGAAGAACATAAACTGGAAAAAAAAACTAAGAAGCATCAATTCAGTTAAATGGGAAAGCGTTCCCTCCAGAAGAAGGTACTCACCTAGGAAATGCAGAAACAAGCAAATATAAATCAATTTGTTTCTTTCTTCACAGACATCAGCAAACCATCCGGTTAGCAAAGGGGTAAGAATGGAAGTCCCAATGAAAGACATGTTCAAGATGGCTGCCTGAAAGTTGTGATGTCCAAGCTTGACAGTACAAAAGGGGATCATATTGCAGACGACTCCAAAGAAAGTGAACCTCTCACACAGCTTCACCAGAAGCAAACAGATTCCAATCCGGAGTTTCTTCACAGAATAGGCTGAAGAGAAACAACTGGTTGGTCCTGTGATTTTTTCTATTCTCATTGCTGTGACTTAATGGTATTTTCTTATTAGTGGTTTTAAAGTCTGTAACAGACATCACTACCCTTCTTGAATGCAATTTATGCTAGTGGTTTGAACTTAGTGTATTTTATCCTTACCCTTCTAATGAAAAAAATAAGTAACGTCTTTGCTTTGAATTTCCCAACTCCATGTTAAAGTTTCATAAGGATTTTTGCACATCAGTGTTGTTCATTTTGATGAGCCAGTAGCACAGGCGAGGAGACAAGAGTATTTAGAAGTCCACAGTGGTCCAGTGTAGCCAAATGTGATTTGTTTGCCTAATTATTTAGAGGCTAAATTAGGCTCTTTCTCCAAAATTATATTGAATGACATGATTCCAGTTGCATGCATGCAGAAACTCATCTGCCTTATACCGATAAAGGCTTAAATACTGGGGCAGGAGAAGCTGTTTTTCAGGAGAATTTGAGCACTAGATCAAGAAATAATTTGAGTCTAATAATTTCTGATACTTTAATTAAACAAGCCAGAACAGTACCAAGAGATAAAGCGTGAAAGGAAATCTGTTTTGAGGGGGCAGGATACCTTATCATTATTACATTTCTTGTTATTTTTGGTTGGAATTCTGATAAGAAAGCTAATTAGGTAACTGAAGTGCCAGTACATTTAGGTAACAAGCAGAGTTTGCAAGAAAGTAATTTAAGTGCACTAATGAAAGGAGAAAATATTAAACAAAAACCTTCTTCCTTTGTTGACCCCATGCTTGTAGAACAGCCTCTCGGAGGAAATCAGAATCAAAAGGTGCTATTTGACTCCTTATTATTGGTCGTCAGCAGGGGCGAAACAGCCATTCCACATATGCTTTGGGAAATATTGGATGTGGTACACCCTGACCCTCCAGCTGGGTGAATGGATGCCAGCCTTCTATTTTGGAAGGCAGGAGGGCACCAATTAAGCTAAAAAAAAGCTGCAGTCAAAAGGAACATTTTAGCATTTAGGGGGTTAGCTGCTAGGACTTAGGAAGACAAGGGAAGGGAACTATTGGGTCAAAGTCAAACCAATTTGGCACATGGGAGTGAGCATGTTATTTGCATGGGGAGTCAAAAGCAAGAGACTGATAAGGGCTTTTATCTCAATTCCTATCTTGTGACCAGAGTGACTGGAGAGACTGGAGGCCAAACCAGTCTGCCTCGACCCCTTCTTTTAGTCTCACTGGAATGGTAGCTATTTTCATCTGTTTGGCCTCTCTTCGCCCCACTCTTTGGGAACAATACCCTAGTTTTGCTTGGTGTTGAGTGATCAGGCAATTGATAGTATCCAAACTTGGACATGTTCGTGATTGAAGGGATCTATTTATAGTTATTCAAAGGACAGATATCAAATGGGACAATCGGGACAACCTCCCAATATGTGGTCACCTTCCCTTTGGAAAATAATCTCCACCTACTACCTGAGATCCTGGAGCATCTTTCCTCTGTCCTAGGGGGAAAGACATGATCAAAAGGGTTTGAACCTTTCCTTCCTGGAATTTTTGATCAAAGTGGGAATGACTCAAGATTACGAGTAGTAGAGGCTAAGTCATTCAGATGGTGGATCTCCCTCCCCCTAATTGCCCTTGTGGCTCTGATGGAGACACAGTGTTTACCTGGTTCTTATCCTAAACAAGGCATGGTGCTGAGGGGAGATGAAGTGCCGGGGAGCACACTAGGGTTAACCCGTTTGCATACTTTCTGCAAAGGAATCTATTTCCTATTAATTTTGTATAGAATTTCCTTCTTTGATCTTGCCGCTTGAAGAATTGTGTCTCTATGGCATCCATTAATCTGACTAGGATATATCTTGAAGTCTTTTTATTGATACACTTTGGGTACACTTTGGTGTACACTTTGGTGGTACACTTTGGGCTTCTTAGATCTGGTTGCCTGTGTCCTTTAATTCTGGGAACTTTTATGCAAGGATTTTTTAAAAATATTTTATTATACCACTGTGAGATATACGATTACAAAGATGTTCATGTTTGGGTTTTTGGTCATACAGTGTTCCAGCACCCATCCCTCCACCAGTGTCCATTTCCCACCACCAATGTCCCTGATTCCCTCCCCATCCCCTAGCCTGCCTCTATGGCAATTTGTTATTTGTTTCTCTCTCTCTCTCTCTCTCTCTCTCTCTCTCTCTCTTCTCTTACACATTGCGGATTGCAATACATATATTTAGAGGTTATCATATGTATCAGTTTGCTTATATTCAATGCTCAGTTTTAGGCTAGTATTATCACTTTCGACAATTATTAGCACACTGTTCCCTTTTCTGTCTTACCTAACCTCTGACTCCCACAAGTTTGTGGTAGATTCCACCTTTTAGAAGACCTGCTGGTCCATGTTTTGCCAGACCTTGGATATGGGTATCATATTATACATATCACTTGTCACTTGTCTTCCCCTTTTTCCCCTTTGTTCATCAAGTTGCTTGAGCGGGCACTAGTAAGATCTCCATACATCCTGTTGCAAACAAGTGTACCCCCAGGGGCATCTGCTTGCTCCAGGAAAGGAAAAGCCTCAAACCATTTCTTCAGGTCATGGGAATGAGGTCCGTGATTGTTACTGTTTTTTTTTGGCATATCATATAAAACACAGGTAGCTTGCCAGACTCTGCCATGTAGGTGGTATACTCTCAGTAGAAGACTCTCATCTTGAGCAAAGGGGAAAGATCAGGTTTTCTCTTGGGTGGAGCTCTGAGGAGCTGTGGAGTCTGGATATTGAAAAGGACTGACCTCATGGTGTGAAGGTTGCTCTGGCTTCCTGCTAGGCTCACTGGGATGACGGGTCACAACTAGAACCTGCCTAGTACTGTATACAGTGTATAAATGTGAAAGATCCTGGGAAGGACCTGGTACTAAATCTAGTACTAAGACTGTCGTGTGGCCATGGCTGCGTGCCAATGGAGCTGTGGGTCTGGCATGTCTCTCTTCCAGGGTAGCTGGCATGGAGGTGGAGGAAAGGGCAGAGGGCCCAAGTCCCTGTTCCAGTCTGGCCAGCGTGGTCCTCCCCCGCTGCGTGTGAGCAAACCCTTGGAACAATGTTGGACTTGGCCAGGGGCTGGCCGAGCCCCTTACCAACAGCTCCATGGGTTGCTTCCACGTGGGGCCAAGCATATATATGATAATATATCATATATTATGATACATATAATATATATCATGATATATCATATCATAATATATGATATATATTATACATATATTATTATGGAAATAAATGCAGTCATTCTATATCTGTCTTTTTCCTTCTGGCTAATTTCACTCAACATGATCCTCTCCATGTACATCCATTTATAGGCAAGTTTCATAACTTCATTTTTCCTAGCAGCTGCAAGATATTCCATTGTGTAGATGTACCAAAGTTTCTTTAGCAAGTCATCAGTTCTCGGGCACACTGGTTGTTTCCAGATTCTGGCTATTGTGAAATGTGCTGCTATGAATATAAAAGTGCAGATGGTGTTTCCGCTGTGTGTTTTTGGCCTCCCAGGGCATATTCCCAGGAATGGTATGGCTGGGTCAAATGGGAGCTCAATATCTAGTCTTTGGAAGAATGTCCATATTGTTTTCCCAAAAGGCTGTACCAGTCACATTCCCATGAACAATGGATGAGAGCCCCCTTTCCCCACACCTTCTGTTCATTTCTTCTCCCCATTTTTTTTAAATTTATATTTTAATTTTTTTTTAAATTTTTTATTTTTACAATTACAAAGATATACAATTAAAAAGTTCCCATTTTTTGATGGTGTTGGCTGTTTTCTTGTAAAGTTCTACCAGTGCCTGATATATCCTGGATATTAACCCCTTATCAGATGGGTATTGGGTGAATATTCTTTCCCATCCTGTGAACTGTCTTTGTATCTTGGTCACTGTTTCTTTTGAGGTGCAGAATCTTTAATTTCATGTAGTCCCATATGTTTATCTTTGCTTCTAATTCTGCAAGGATTTTTTTAACTGTACCTATTTTCTTGGGGTTGCCTTCCTGTCCCTCTGGATAACTAAGAGTGATAGTCAGGGCTAACACCTGTCTGTGCTCAGGGATCATTCCTAATGGGGTTCTGGATACCATACGGGTACTAGTATAGAACATGTGTTGACTGCAAGGAAAAAAGCCTAACCCCTGTACTCTCAGGTGAAAGAACATTACTTTTAACTCTATGTAATTAAAACAACATTTCTACTTGCCACCTCTATGCTGGCTATGAATTTTCAGAAAACTAGTATCTTCTGAAATGTATTGATTTAATACTCCCCAAATTTATATGTCTTTGCAGAATAACTTTTCATAGGTCCTCTAAGCATTTAATATACACTTCAAACTGAATTTTTTCCAGTTCAACACTTCTCTAAATTCAGTTAGAGTGATTCATTTAGATTTATAGATTTTATTTAATTCTATTAATAATAATGCGCGATAGCAGGTTTGAAAGCAGTATAAGGATGTGGGGTTTGATCTTTTTGTCATTTAGTTGTTAAGAACTGTGTTTCACAGTCTTGTTCAGAACATTTTTCTGCAACCTTTCAATTAGAAATGGAAATGCAAGGGACACATTGAGATTCAGTTCTAGGTTTATTTGGTAGGAGATGTTCTTGTGCAAAGCCCCACTTGTCTGCTATTTTATCCCAATCCTCTGATGCATTGACAAGGAGAAGCCCTTCAACCCCCAGCAGAGAACAGCTCAGGCAGTGCTAAAAGCATTAAAAAGGCCCCATTCTTCTTTTCCTTAGGATAACTAAGAGTGATGATCTTTGTTTTCTTTGTGGACTTTTTCTTCCACCCCACACAGGAATTGTGCAACCGGCTGCTGCTGTATTGAACTCTGGATCAGTCTATTTGTATAAAAAGGGCATCTTTGTAGTAACACTTCTGTGTCAACTTGGTTGGGCCACAGTGCCTAGAATTGGGCAAATGTTGTTCTGGATGTTTCAATGAAGGTGTGTTTGTATGACATTGACATTTCATGTCAATCTCAGATTGCTTTCAAAAAAGCAATCAAAGCAGATTGCTTTGCCCAATCAATTAAGGCCTGAATTGATTTCCCTTGAGTAGGAGCCATTTTCTTGAAGATTGCCTTTGGTTTTCACAGACAATGCCACCGCTTTCTGCCTTTGGACGAGAACTGGAACTCCTTCCTGAATCTGCCAGCCTCCTCAGTCATACTTTGGGGTCACCATATCTCTGGAACTTTAAGTCAGTATCTTAAAGTAAAATGCCTAGAACTGGAAAAGAGTACAATTTTAGGGCTCCTGTGTCTAACCTAGATTTAATTCTGAACACTGTATGTTCCCCTAAGCATCCACCAGGCACAGTCCTGAAGGTCCTCCAGGACCTCTGGGTGTGGCAGGGTGGTGGGTGAGCTCGATAGACCCTAGTGTGCCCCCAGGTTTCCTGTGGTCATTGCACTGAATGAGTGTTTCAGTTGTCTATGAACCGAGACACTCCTGGGCCCCTTGGGCATTGCTTGTGACCCTCCAAATAAAATAAAATTTACATGGAAGACCATGCCTTGCCTCCTGGACTATATCTCCATTCCCTCACCCAATTATTTTTAGTTAAAAAATTCCCTTTTCTCTTATCCTATTTTCTTTATCATTTGCTATATAACTATTACTATCATGACCAACGTCAAGACTTTTCTTCATTTATCCACACCTGTTATATCTTATTTATTCCAGAAATATTTAATAATGACTTATTTTGTATCAGGTACAGTCTTAAAATTTTCAGGTCAGCACAATCAGTTAACATTTTAAAAGCTCCAAAAATCTGTTCCTTTTTCTTGAGTTTCTGCTTTGTTCTTTCTTGAGGCTTTAAACATTCCTCTCCGGCGTCACCAGTGCCAAATCCCTTCCTACATCTGCAGCCTTACTCATCTGTGCATCAGCTTCATTACTGTGCCATTGCTGTGTACTCTTCCTGTCCCTCTGACTTCCCCTGAACTTTACCATATTTATATTTTGGTATCAGGGAAGTCAATTTATTGAGGCAGTTTTAAATTATTGCCACAGATGGGGCCAAATAAGAAAATGGAGGGCTGAGGGATAGTACAGCGGGTAGGGTGCTTGCCTTGCATATAGCTGATCTGAGTTTGATCCCAGAACCCATACTCAGCACTCAGCACTCGGAGTACTGCCAAGAGTGTTCCTTAAACTCAGAGCCAGGAGTAAACCCTCAGCAGAGGCAGGTGTCCCCCAAACAAAAAAAATATAGTATATATTTCAGTTGCTTTGAAATTTATTACTAGTCACTAACGTAATTCAGTTTTAATTTCGTTGAGTCACTTTTATGTCTTGGAATAAATGAAACAATTTGGCAGTTATTTTAATACTAGATTATCTTTCCATTAGATAAAAACATAAGCAGTCGGATCATGTACTGTGCTAATCAATGTGAAGGTAAAACTAATTTCTTGTCATTCATCTCAGATATGGGTTTTACCTCCACCAGTGGTAGGAATATATGTAGGTGGACACAATTAACCTTTCTTGTCCAGTCTTGAAAATTTAAAATGTCAGTGAATGTTAAAGCTCCCACTTTTTTAAAAAATATATCTTATTATACCACCATGAGATAAACAATTACAAAAATGTTCATGTTTGGTTTCCGTCATACAGTATTCCAGCACCCATCCCTTCACCAGTGCCCATTTCCCACCACCAGTGTCCCCGGTTCCTCCCCACTTCCCTAGCCTGCCGCTATGGCAGGTTCTTTATCTCTTTTTTCTTTCTCTTTCTCTCTCTCTCTCTTTCTCTTTCCATCTCTTACGTATTGTGGATTGTAATACATATACTTAGAGGTTGTCATGTGTATCTTTTTGCTTGTATTTAATGCTAAGTTCTATGTGATAATAGCACTTTCGACAGTTATTGGCACACTGTTCCCTTACCTTTCTACCTAACCTCTGCTTGTCTAACCTAATCTCTGCTATTAAAGCTCCCACTTTTAAATCAATTGTTTGCTTAGAATATCAGTTCAACCAAAGATTCAGACATGTTTTTGAAGGAACAGTCTCCTTTAAATAAGACATCTTGGGCCAGGGTGATAGTGCAAAGTGTTGGAGTGTATGTTTTGCATAAAGGAACACAGAATTCAATCCCTGGTGCTAGATGACCCATTGAACACTGCCTGGTGCTCAATGTAATCCCCCAACAATGAGCTGTACCCAAGTACTGCCAAGCATGGCCACAAACTTTTGGCATATCCTGAGGGCCCATACCAGGTGATGCACATGGGTTATTTCTTGCTCCTTGTGTAGGAGAGATTCCTGGCAGGCTCAGGAGAGACTGTATGTAAGGCCAGAACAGGACCCAGAGTCTGGGCTGATTCAGCTGCATGGAAGACCATGCCTTGCCTCCTGGACTCTATCTCCATTCCCTCACCCAATTATTTTTAGTTAAAAAATAAAATAAGGAAGACATATAACCTTTTTTACAGAGAAGAAAAGGGAAGGCTAAAGAAAGAGGATTCAGAGATAGAGCAGGCAGCATGTGATTTTTTTTAAAGATTCATCTAAATTCAAAAGTATATGATTTAGATATGAAAAAAGATCTTTGAGCCACACTGCTACTGCCTTAAAAACACAAACAAAAATAACAATAACAAAAACCCTCTGTTTCATAAATGAAGGTCTGAGAGGTCAAGTGACTGGTCTATGCTAATTTTGCTAATAGCTTACCCAGCAATAACATTTATGTACCTTTGCTACCAGTGCAAACTATCTCTGTACCATTGTTTTGAAGTGAAAAATCTGTCATGGGAATTGGAGTTTGAGTAATTTTAAATTTAGAAATTATCCTGCACCAATAGAGCCTTCGTTTAATCATAGTCATTTTGTAGAAATGCTTTTAGATGCTGCTCTTGCAGTATTTACACTGTTTTTTTTAATGGTAAAATTAACTACTTAAAATCCCAGCCTTTTTATATGGTGACTAAGGACTTTAGATTAAATGATACTTAAGGCCCTTTTTGATTCTCTGATTTTAATTTCCCTTGCTAAAGAGCCCAGAAATTTATAAGAAATATATCCTTTTCACAGTAGTAATAGAATTGTCTTCCTATAAATTTTACTTTTCACATATGTATACTCTGCACAGTGCATAAGTAAGATTTAACTATTTTAAAAGATGCAATTACCATGGTTAGAGCTAGATTTCCATCTTTGTAGTACTGTCTCTGTGGGTCCAATTTGAGATGTGGGAAGGTAGATAGCCAGCGAAGAGCTTCTGAATTTCTCTTCCCTCCCTGAGACTCACAGTTAAATTTTTTATCCTTGGACTTTCAAAATTTATATAGAAGGGGAAAACCCAGAAAATGTAAAAAGTACAGTGTTATAAATAGCACTTTGGTTCTGATTTTATTGTTTCTTCAAACTCTGCAAATTTTATTCTGGGGACTCTATTCAAACACAGTCAATTACCTAAGCTAAGCAGTTTTTCATACTTTCAAGGTTCTTGCATTATTGCACCTGTACGACGGCTTTATAATTCAGTAGTAATTGAACAGCAATTATTTTTCATGATGCATGTACATTTTTATATCAGATTGTTGGCAGATATTCTTTATGATGATGTCGTTTTCACTAATGAGGAAATTAGAGCGAGTTATATCATAGAATAAGATGTCTTTTTCTGACTCATTTCCTAGCTCTTGACATAGATTTGAGAAAAAGTTTTGGATTGTAAAATAGCATATATGTATGGGCACAATGTGATCTCTGAGGTTGGGGGGTCAGGTTGGTTGTGGTGTCCTGTACATATGATGGACTCTAATTGTTGACTTTTATGTATGTCTCTGTATATACTTAGTTACCAGAGAACAAAGACAAATTCCTTTTTGCTTTTCACTATGCTCTGCCTAATATAGGTCCTCAAAATGAAAGGCTGACAGGCCAACTTTCTTCAGTTTTTAAAAAAACAAGACAGCAGAGTGGGGCCAGAGCAATAGCACAGCAGGTAGGGCATTTGCCTTGCATGCGGCTGACCCGGGTTCGTCCCCGGCATCCCATGTGGTCCCCTGAGCACTGCCAGGAGTAATTCCTGAGCAAAGAGGCAAGAGTAACCCCTGAGGATCGCCAGTGTGAACCAAAAAAGCAAAAAAAAAAAGACAGCAGAGGGTTGGCATAATTTTCTAATGAAGTCAAGCAATAAAATCAAGTCAATGTAGACCATTTATGGCCAATCAGTTTCAACGTTACTGAGCACCCTTTGTGTGTCAAGGTTTCTGAATTTCACTAGGAATATACAGTAAATAAGACAGGTCTTTAACTTTCAGTTTCTTCCAATAAGCACATTAAGTGGACATATATATATATAGTTTTATATGTATATATATATATATAATCACATGATTGCTTCATTTACTCAAAAATATTTGATGCATGATAGAAAAGTGAAATGAATAAGGACCAAAAAATGATATGGTCTTGGTTGTCAAGCAATGTATACCCTGGCAGAATAAATATAGAATGAGAAAACAGTGACAGCTGCTCATAAAGAGGTCCACCCAGAGTAGTATATATTAATGACATTGTACAGACAAGACGTTCTGCAGGGGGTAATGTCTGTGAAAGCTGAGTGAGGGGTAAAGAAGTGTCAGACCTGGAAGGTAGGGAATCCTGGGAAGAGAGGGGAATGTGCCAAAGGCAATGACCCGTGAAGTCAAGTAGAGACCTGCAGACCTTCTGGTAGAGACGGTGTGAAGGAGTGGTGGGAGGCGAAGGGTGGAGATGGGTGGCATCATGAAGAACCTTGGGCAACGATAGGGAATATCGTTTTATTCTGAACTCAGTAGAAACCTATCTGAGTTTCTGATTGTGGGTCACTGGTGTTAGAGCTGTATTCTAGAGAGAGATGAGGAACTTTATTTTTGTAGTAGCGGGAATGGGCAGGTGGTGGGACACAGTCTAGTATCAAAGTTACCAGCTTGATTCATAATCAAGAATCATGAATGGGTATTTTAATGTGATAGAAAACAGGGTGCAGATTTGGAAGCCATTAAAAGGGAAAATTTACTTGTTGAAAATTATGGCTGATTTAAATCTATGTGCTAGCAGAAAAGATATCAATTTTGACTCTCTGGACAAATGTCACTCTACTTTTTTCCTAACCCACAGGTTAGTGGAGGGGGTTTATAGTGGGTGATTAAATGAGTAAGTTTTGGTACCTTGTTATTAATGAATCTATGGGACTAGAGAAGGAGATACATAGGTTATTCCCACCTGGCACCAGTTGCAAACACAAATATAGGTGGTGCTGTCTGTTAACTGATGATATATGGAAATCGAAGAGTGGTGAAAGCCTTTAAGAGTGTGGGGAGAGTTAGACAAGGAGGAGCTTCATTTTCAAGAGAGAAAACTTTGTTTACATGGGCATGTGGAATAAAACTGGAAGTAGTGGAATGGGCGACCTGACCAATAGACTTAGGAAAGTTCTGCATAGTCAAATAGCATGTTTGATAAGAAATAAAATGCATGTATTTGATTTAATAGTGAAAAGGATGTCAATATCTTTGTTGTGGGACCAACTTCATAAGTACAGTAAGTTGTGCTAAAATCTTTTCAAGTCAGAGGTCATTCCTCAGGGACAAATGGCCAGGAAAGGACCCGAGGGAAAGAAATATTGCAAATGGACAGAAAAAGGAATAAATTGATTAAGTTTTGATGTAGGAATATATTGGTTGTTGTGAATGGGCCAGGAGTGTTGACCCAGAACAATGTATAAAAGGTGAATTCACCCCATCTTTCTTCATGCTCCTACCACCTGATTCTCTCCCACACCTGACTGTAAGTTTTAAAGGATGGAGAATTTAGAAGGAAAACTGAGCTGTTGTTGGGTATTTGGCTATTGGTGAGGCATAAGATTGGACTTAGCACAAAGCATTCAGATGACTGTGGAAGCATTGGAGGGAAGAATAGGACCCTATGTGACATACCGCTGCATTGAGAAACATCACCGCGTAGACAATCATGTGGACAGACGGAGTAGATGGCGTCATGCAAGAAAGGAGTATGGAGTAAGATTAACGACTGTGTGTATGCGTGTGCGTGTGTGTGCCTGCATGTGTGCATGCATGCGTGTGTGTGTTTGTGGGGAGGAAATACTTCTGGATTATATACTTATAGCACAGATTTGTAAATTTATTTGGCCAACTTTCCCCATTTCAGAGAAAGGCAGTCAGTTGGTCAACCCCTGGAAATCTCACTTCTTTAAGTAACCAAACAGAAAGCACCCCCAATTGTACTAAGAGCTACTACTGTCCCATTGGATTTTTCTAGCAGCCTCTAGAAAATGGTATCACTTAGGGAAAATGGTATCGCTTATTCCACTTAGGGAAACACAAGTCACCTGTTTTCATCAACAACCTTACTAGGTTCTGATATTACTGTAGCCAAGGATGAGTGAGGGAAAAGTGGAAAGCTGAGGTAAGTACAGTATTGCTAAGTATTCAAATCCTTTCTTGCCATTTTTTTCCCACAAGTTTTATTGAGACACCATAATACATGTTCCCAAAAAGACCTTCTGCCAAGGGAAACACTTAAATTTTCCAACTCGTTATTTACTTGTGCTTTTATTCTTATTAACACATAACCCACAGTTATGATTTGGGTTGACTTTCTTCATTTCCACCCATTTTGGGGGTTTTTTAAAACATCATACGCAGTTCATCTGCTCTTTAAACTCTACCTTGAACCTCACTTTGGCCACCTCCAGTAAGAGAAGTCGGTGGCTGTACCCTGAATCTTTTTGTGCTGTGCTGGCAGTCTCCATTAAACACCCAGAGAGCACAGAGCATTTAGTTGTTGCATTCCCTTACATTTGCAATTCATTTTCTGTGTCAATTCATGTGGTTGATATTATAAAAATCATTTTAAACCTAGTTTAACTTTTCTTTTTTAACGTTTGGCTTATTCATAATTTTATGAGCTATAAATTTTATTGCATTGTGAATTGCCTTTCCCATCTGCAGATAACTCTGAGGAAGTCCTTGGAGGAATTGCTTAGGATGTGGTAAAAAATGAAAAGAAAGGGACTTGTGTTGTGATTTGGTATATATTAGGCCAGAATGTATCCTTGAGTAGAAAATGACCAAGGAGGAATGAACTGGGCTCTGTGAGGCTGGTTTTATTTGAAATAGTCACTCTAGCTGAACCGGCAAATGGTGTTTACAGTATGCAAAATGGTGATGAAATTCAATACAATTGCATGGTTTACTGAAATAATAGTTCTAATTCATATAAAGTCCATCTCAGCTAAAGATTTTCTTCAGTGTGAGTTATCTAAAAAAGACTGTCAACAAGAACTAAAATACTAAAAAAAAATCAAGTTGCTATTTTTGTGAAATGCTGATTTGATCTTCATATAGGTTAAGGCTGGGGTTATTACGGTTGTATCAAGTATTGATTGAATGTTGTAGGACTCTCCATGCTTTTTTTTATTAAGACAAAGATATAAACTACCAGGAATACATTGGGAACAATGATATATTGGTGTCCTTTCAGGTTTATTTATATTGACAAGGGATATGAATAAAGAATATTAAAGAAATACTAGGATGAATTTTGGGTCCAAGTGCTGGCTTATTGGTTCAGCACAAATATAATTTTAAGTAAATCCTTTCCATTCACCAGTCACTCCAACCTGTTATTTTTGTATTTCCAATAATGTATAATTATTCCCTTGAGAGTTTGGAAAGGTTCAATATCAGAGTATTAAGAAGTAGCAGATTCTGGATTTGAATATGCTCTTCTGGTGTAAACCTGGTTTTTACTTTGTTGCCTTGTAGGCATAAACTGTCTGTAGATTGTTTCTCTGCTATGTCCATACACATCCACAAATGTGACTTCTGGGTAGGGTCTTTTCCTCATCTCTTCTATCTCTCGGAGGGATACTTTCTCCTATAATGCTCACTCCATCACGACTGCTCAAAACCTGTCCTCTTGTTTATTCCTACACAAAGTTGATTGCTTAAAAGAGCTTATTGTTTACTCACCACACACTCTCGATGACTACCTGCCCTTCTCCTGGTTTGCCTGGGACTTTCTTGGTTTTAATACTGAAAGTCTCAAAATCAGAAAGTTCCCTAAATCCAATATCTCTTACTGTGCCAAGTTTTAATCTAACTACATTCTAACATACCCATATCCATCCATCCATATAGTACACACACATTTAACTATTATTTTTTTAATTTCCCATTACTGAAATTATGTTTTATGATCACAGAAATATATGTTTTCCACCTCCCTGGTCTGGGGGAACATCAACCAAGGACCCTAAAATAATGTTCAGTGAAAATTTATTAAATGAATGAAAATTATACATGTTAAGGAAGATTAGTAAAAATTAGAATATAAAGGTCACAGTAACATTGCTCCATCTGTCCAAATAGCTATGAAAATTGTGTTTTGATCTTATCACTTTCCTAACTCATGCTTACAGGTGAGTGCTGGATGAATCCGAGCTTCTAAATGGCAGGGAAATATGTCTATATACAAGTAGTTTGAACTGAAAATTGAGCTTTATGCAATGAAAATGCTGATTCATATCAGCTGTGCTGCAGAATCATCAGATTGAATAGAAAGTTTCAGTTATGCCTTAGTCGGATGGAGACACTGATAGAAAAATAAAGATGAGGAAAAGAAATGATGGGACTAAAAAGAGCATTATGGAACTTGCTTGGAATATGACTTTAAATGAAGACTTGGTATAGCAGGGTCCGATTCAAACCCCATCAACCAAAACGTGTTTGAGAATTTCTCTATCTGGCATCCAGATAGATCTCTTATTCAATAGAAACATCAAACGCAGAAAACAAATATAATAGAATGAGATAGATTAGATGGTTTCAAAACCTAGTATTTCAAGTAAAGCTGAAGACATTAACCCGGGAAATGGCATGATTGATTAACTAGGATTTTGGTTTTTGCCTCCCTGTCTCTCTGCCTCTCTATCTTTGAACTTGTCTCTCTTTGTCTTGCTGTCCCCAAGGCAAGTGTAACTTTTGTTACCTCCAATTATTTTTCTGGCTTTTTGGGGTCACACCCACCAATGCTCAGGGCTTCTTCCCGGCTCTGCACTCAGGAATTACACCTGGCATTGCTGGGGGGCCATATAAGATGCCAGGATCCAACCTGTGTCTGCCACATGTACGGCAAATGTATTCCCTGCAGTTCTATCACTGGCCTCGCCTATTTATTTCTTTTTATTTTTTAGCAAAGTGTCATTTTTTAAAAAATATTTTATTATACCACCATGAGATATACAATTACAAAGATGTTCATAAGATGTTCATACTTGGGTTTTGGTCATATAGTGTACCAGCACCCATCCCTCCACCAGTGCCCATTTCCCACCACCAATGTTCCCAATTCCCTCCCCCTGCCCTAACCTGCTTCTATGGCAGCTTCTTTATTTCTTTCTCTTTCTTTCTCTCTCTCTCTCTTTCTCTTTTCCTTCCCTTACACATTGTGGATTATAATACATACATTAAAAGGTTGTCGTGTGTATCTTTTTTGCCTGTATTTAATGCTCAGTTCTAGGTTGGTATTAGCACTTTTGACAATTATTAGCACATTGTTCCATTCTCTGTCTTACCTAACCTCTGACTCCCACACGTTTTTGATAATTTCCACCTTTGCCAAGACCTCCTGATCCATGTTTCACCTGACCTTGGATATTGGTATCATAATATGTACATATATATATTTATGTCATGCAAATAAATGCAGTCATTTTATATATGTCTTTTTCCTTCTGACTAATTTCACACAACATGATCCTCTCCATGTCCATCCATTTATAGGCAAATTTCATAATTTCACTTTTCCTAATAGCTGCATAGTATTCCATTGTATAGATATGCCAAAGTTTCTTTATCCAGTCATCCGTTCTAGGGCATGTGGTTGTTTCCAGATTCTGGCTATTGTGAAACATGCTGCTATGAAAATAAAAGTGCAGATGTTGGTTCCTCTGCATGTTTTTGGCTTCCCAGGTTATATCCCCAGGAGTGGTATGGCTGGGCCAAATGGGAGTTCGATTTCTAGTCTTTGGAGGAATGTCCATATTGTTTTCCAGAAAGGCCGCACCAGTCGACATTCCCACCAACAATGGATGAGAGTCCCCTTTTCCCTGCATCCACACCAGCACTTGTTCTTGCTCTTTTGGATATGGGCCAGTCTCTGTGATGTGAAATGAAATCTCATTGTTGTTTTGATTTGCATCTTGCTGATGAATAATGATGAGCAGCATTTTTTCATATGTCTTTTGGCCATTTGAATTTCTTCCTTGTCAAAGTTTCTGTTCATTTCTTCTCCCCATTTTTTGATGGGGTTGGTTGTTTTCTTGTAAAGTTCTACCAGTGCCTGATACATCATGGATATTAACCCCCCTATCAGATGGGTATTGGGTGAATATTCTTTCTCATTCTGTGGACTGTCTTTTTTATTTTGGTCACTGTTTCTTTTGAGGTGCAGAAGCTTTTTAGTTTCTTGTAGTCCCATATGTTTATCTTTGCTTCTAGTTGCTTTGTTAGTGGTGTTTTGCCTTTAGCTTCTATGTCGTGGAGGGTTTTCCCTATATTTTCTTCAATGACATTTCTTTAATGCCTATTTCTTTAATGACATAAACTTTTGGGGTTTCAGCCATTTCTCTGCTCTCACTTTTCTCCTTATTTAGCAATCCTCAGTTTGTAACCAAGTGTTTGTGGGGGCAGCGGTGTGCTGTAGGCTTTCCTTAGCACCCAGGGATCAGGCAGGACCAGGATTGAGCTGAGGCTTCTTTGTGGAAAGCCTGTGCTCCTGCCCTCTGAGACATCTCCTTGGCCCAGGCGGTTCTTATTTTATGTTCAGGGGTTTGTTTTTTTCTTTTGGTCAGACTGTCACCATTAGTCTTCTTAGCATTCCTTATCCAGGTCTCATTGTCCCGTGCCATGGTTACCGTGAGAATATTCCTGTCTAGCTGTATGCACTGTTTTGGCATTACAGATCCGGTAAATGGCCACATTTCTCTGGGTCCCCTGGGAGCCCCATTGCTCTTGGGGAAGATCTGCTGGCTGTCCAGAACCTTCTCCTTCACCTCTCAGCTGCCTCAGCAGTGCTGAGCTATTCAGAGTTCCCAGCACAATTCTGACTTTAGTTTGTTCCATTGACCCTTATTGTCTTCTAGCTCATGAACACTGTTCTCTCCCACTGGCTATCAAATTCCTATCCTGAGACTTTTTAAAAAAATATTTTATTATACCACCGTAAGATATACAATTACAAAGCTGTTCATGTTTGGGTCTAGGTCATACAGTGTTCCAGCACCCATCCCCCAACCAGTGCCCATTTCCCACCACCAATGTCCTCAATTCCCACCCCCTCCTCTAGCCTACCTCTATGGCAGGCTCTTTATCTCTTCTCTCTCTCTCTCTCCCTTCTCTTACACATTGTGGTTTGCAATACATACATTTAGAGGTTATTGTGTATATTTTTTTGCTTGTATTCAATGCTCAGTTCTAGGCTGGTATTATCACTTTCAACAATTATTAGTACACTATATCCTTCTCTGTCTTACCTAACCTCTGGCTCCCACATATTTGTGGTAGAGTCCAGTTTAGACAAGACCTCCTGAACCCTGTTTTGCCTGACCTTGGACATTGTATCATCACACACACGTATATATATATATATATATATATATGTATATATGTATCATACTATATATGTATCATACTATATATATAATGATACCAATACATATATAATGCAAATAAATGCACCAAGACTTAATTTTCAACCTTGCTTTGTTTGTTTCGGGGTCACACACATCAGTGCTCAGGGGTTACACCTGGCCATGTGCTCATGGATCACTCCTGGTGGGCTCAGGGGACCATAATGGATGCTGAGGGTTGAACTTGGGTAGACCATGAGCAAGGCAAGTGACCTACCCTAGGTATTATTGCTTTGGCCCTTCTACCTTCTTGATCTCTAGGTAGATACTCCAATGCCTGCAGGTGAGTTATCTTCCCCTGCACATTAATGGCAGGAACTTCACAATAATCCATTAAAATTTTCTCTTCATGTTTTCCTTGCATTGTCCTCTGACTTTGCCAACATGGATGGAGTCTTGTTTCTCTTTGCATTGACAGTAGCTGGCAAATCACTTGGTGATAAAATAACTTTGCTGACTGATGGAATAAACGAATGAGTGTTTACATGACTTCCTCATTGTCAACCTTGCTTCCATGACACACATCCATCAGCAAAGTCCTTTTCTTTCTTCTCATTTCAAAGGCCTCTTTTTTGTTTCTCTTATGGAGAATCTTCTTTTTTCCTTGACACCTGACAAATGAGTCACACCTCAGCTGTAATGAAATTTTCTTTCGACTGCCAATTCTCTGTTCCTGATGGAAGGCTCCATGCTCAAACTTTTTTATTTTATTCCCTTCAGACTATTGTAATGGTCTTTTGGCTGGTGTCCCAGCACACATAATTAACAGACTTCACTTGGTATGAAATGGGGCTGCTAGAATCCAATCCAACACTAGATCAAATAAGCCCCTAACTCGGGTTTTTGTGTCATCGAAATTAGAGATGGAAAATTATTATTAGTCCAACGTAGGCTTGTCCTCTGGGAAGGGAAATCGAAATTGTTCCTCTCTGGTGTTCTGGCCACTGAGTTTGAATGTTGAGACCAACAGGTTCCCTACTATTGTCCTTGGGAGACTTCTTCATGTCAGGATAGACGTGATTTTTTAAGGAGAAGAAAATAACACTTTCAACTTATATTAGGTTTTCTTACCTGTTTTCTTCCTGGTTTCTGCTCTGTTGACTATCCCAGCATCTGTCCTTGATGGAGTATCTCCTTTGGCCAAAAGGTTTATTTTCTTTTGTGATACTAACTTGAAGGCATTGCCTTTATAATGGCCCATTTAATCCCAGTCACTTGGAAATGAGTTAAATGCTACCTCCTTGCACAATCTAAATTGGTTTAACATCTTTCAATTCAAGTTATTTGTGTAATTCCCTGCACATGCTAATGTATACACCTCAAGCGGACTACATAGACATCAGGTCCAAACAAATGATTTCAGGGTCCCAGGAGGCGAATTACTGTATTGATCTATTAAATGGACCTAAAATGCTTATTTGGATTTGGAAGTCAGTTGCAATCAGTAGCATTTTAGTGAAGGGCTTAAGCTGTGAATGACTTGAGTGGGAGAAAGCAAAGCCATATTGCTACCAAACCACAGGGATTGGTATTACAAGACGTTTCCCAAATGCAGGTTTTGCTTGGAGGCTTGATGTGCATTTGCTCCTTTAAAATATCCCTCAAAATAAGGTTATAAGCATAGGGGGCATTTTCCCCTTCTACCTCTTCACTGTCCTCCTCCCTTCGTGAAGGAGATTTTTTAACACAGAAAAGAAAGCTCACAGGGATTCCAAGTCAGGTGAGCTTCTATTTAAATAGCAATTCTACTACTTTTGGCCTTTGAAAACTTAAAAAGTTATTTTTCTTTATAAATATCCAATGCATTTATGAATTGGGAATATAGAAATCTCGTACTGATAATTGTTGTGGGGATTCGATGATATAGGTAGTATGTCTCAGCTCATGTTAGATACTCTTTTTTCTTTTTGACTTTTTTTTTTCTTTTTCCCACTTGCTAGTAAAACTATTCTACTACTCTGTTACTGTAGGATGCCTGGAATGTCCAAACTGAGATCACACCATTGGGTCGTGGAGGAAGCGAGGGAATTGGCTGCTTCCCTTTTTGGTAAAGCTCAGTGTTAAATAAACAAACAAACAAACAAACAAACAAACAAACCAAGAAAGCGATGCTGCTGTACAAATGAGTTAGGGTATGCTGGAAAATGTAGAAGAGCAGGTGGGATAAATTTGACAAGTATTTTGTGACACTAGGAAACACAGATTCACTTTATATTTCATTATTAATTAATGACCACAATACAATTAATTAGCAAGTTCCATATAAGTTCCTGCTCTTGCTTCTGTTCTTCCACATGGTAGTCAGACAAATTCCTGTAACAATTCTCTCTTGGTCTATAGGGCTCTTTAAATTGTTTTTTCTAAACTATCGCTGTAACTTTGAATACTATTTGATGATATTAGAAAAAATATATTTTTTCTTTTTAAGAAAAAGAAGAATCTTTTAAGAATCTTTGACTATCTCTTTTTTTTTTTTTTTTTTTTTGCTTTTTGGGTCACACCCGGCGATGCTTAGGGGTTACTCCTGGCTCTGCACTCAGGAATTACTCCTGGCGGTGCTCAGGGGACCGTATTGGATGCCGGGGATCGTACCCAGGCCGGCATGGGTCAGCCGCATGCAAGGCAAACGCCCTACCTGCAGGCTATCACTCTGGCCCCGCTTTGACTATCTTATAAGAATCTTTGACTGTTATACTATTTGCTTAGACACAAGACAGATTAATAAGAGAAATTTTTAATTTTGTATGTACAGAAAGCACATATACATGTGAGACTCAAATATGGAAATGTCAAGTGAGATATATATGTCAAGGGATATATATGCATATATATATGTGTGTGTATGTATACAGGGATATATGTATATGCATATATGGACAGAATAGAAGCAAAAAGCAGGAACTTATATGGAACTTGCTAATTAATTGTATTTGTGGTAATTTATTAATAATGAAATATAAAGTGAATCTGTGTTTCCTAGTGTCACAATATACTTGTCGAATTTACCCCACCTGCCCTTCTACATTTTCCAGCATACCCCTAACTCATTTGTATAACAATATATACATTTACATATATCCATATAGGGATATATGTATCACCTGTCACTGTCTGTCTTCCCGTTCATCATCGATTTTCTCGGCGGGCACCAGTAACATCTCCATATGTCCTGTCTGATGCTGGTAGAGCCCAAGGGCACCTGCTTGCTCGAGGAACATAAAGAGCCTCAAACCATTATGTTAGGTCATGGGAATGAGGTCTATAACTGTTACTGGTATTTGGCATATCAAATACATTTGATATGTAAATATATGCAAATATATATCTGGTCAGGATTGGGATAGAAACAAAGGTATCTAGGAGGGACAATAAAGAGGAAGGAGGACAGGAGGACAATATAGAGAATGATAAGCAAAGCAGATGTTTGGTGGCTAGATATTAGCCTGAGATACAGAGGAGTATAAAGGATTGTTACAGTCCCCCACTCCTTTACCACCTAAATACTTTTGGGTTATTAAGGAAGAAACACAAGTCGTGCCTTCAGCACTTCTTTGCATTTGGTTCAAAATGATCCACATGTTATAATGGAATACCTTGAGGCAGATTATTCTGAATCCTTGGGAGGTATCTCAGGCTTGCTGGTTTGTATAAAAAAGAGTGAATGGATCATACTGAAACATAATTTTAGACATTCTGGAAGCCTTTTCCTCCCCTCTTGTTTGCAATTAATTAGTCAATAGTATTAAGTTTTCAGAGTAAGCTCTGTGTGTGTATAAAAGCACACACATGTGTATTCAAACATAAGAACCACGCTAGAAACAAAAGGGGAATCAAGCTATTTGCCTCTGACCATTCTCCCATATTTCCATCATCCTTCAGACAGATGTTTGCAATTTCCAAAGCTTTATCCTTTGCTTTCTATGGCTGTATGTCTGACTTTGTTGCCCAAATGATAAAAGATGGTGGCATCTTTGGATTTAGAATGCTGCTTTATTTTATATACCTGCAGTCAGGTATCTGGAATATGAATGCAGATTAGTAATGTGGTTGATGTAGGTGTTGGTGTAGTAGTCAAGCAGAAGGGTCCTAGCCTCATGCACTGGGTTTCTCGCTAGTTCTGGGCACACCTGCTTGATCAGGTCCAGAGGGCTATGGGCATTGCAGTCTTGGGTAGATCAGCTGGGAAAAAGGCTGGTGTTTACTTGGAGTTCTCCACTGTATTTCTACCTAGGCTCCAAGTTAGTGAAAATAATCCGAAAGTTTTTGATGTCTGATTTTTTTAAAGATATTTGTGCCTTAGCCTTTAAGTTGTGCTATATATTTCAAGAGGCTTTTGATCTTTTGTAAACAAAATGACTGTGAGACGGACCACGAAACCTAGCCTGGCTGAAGGAAAATCATTCCTGAAGGCAGATATTTACTTTCACTGGTGTCTGTTTAGAAGTAGGCATGGGTCCCATTAAAAGATGTGCCAGAGCAGTATGAATTTGGGTATTTTTACATAAATCTGCATTAATGTCCAAGAGACCTTACTTCAGGTATACAAAATCAAGTAGCATCCAGTAATTAGTGCTACCTCTCTCAATATATTCAAGCCTGAGAGTCAAAGCGTGAAAGTGGCTGAAACACAACAGGTATTTAAGCTAATCAGTGCTTATTCATGCTTAGAGGAGGCACACAAAGGGGACCACAGCGTGCATATAGAAAGAAGATAATCCCATATTGGTAACTCAAAACATGACCACTCTCCTTTCAAGCCCTCCCTCCATCTTCCCCTCCCCAAGTTTAAAACAAAATGAGTCAAGTAATAATACTCAGATTGGGGAACTGTCAGTCTTTACCAAGAAAGAACTTAGTAATTAAACTCTCAGAGAGTTTTTCTATTTTTAGTATTTTACTTTTTTTAAGTGTGCCCCGCAAGTAAACTTGATACTTAATTGAAGTTTAAGCATGAAGACAGATGGTAGAGAGCCTTATTGTTCTCTCTGGGTAGAGAGTGTTGAGTTAAGATGAAGAAATCATGGTGTAGAGGAAGGAGATGATGAGGTGAAACAAAGGTCTGAACAAGGAAAGAAAACCAAATCCGGTCCTGCAGTGGTAACTATTTAGACTTGTGTTCCTGGGAAAGGTGATATTACATAGGAGAAGTCGAGAATGGATTGCACTCTGGAGAATGGAAATTTTTAAAATTTTTTTTTTAATTTTTTATTTTTACAATTACAAAGATATACAATTAAAAAGTTCATATTTGGGTTTGGTCATACAGTGTTCCAGCACCCATCCCGCCACCAGTGCCCATCTCCAACCACCAATGTCCCCGGTTCCCTCCCCCTCCCCCAGCCCTGCTCCATGGCAGGTTCTTATTTCTTTCCCTTTCTCTCTCTTTCTCTTTTCCTTCCCCTCCAGACTATGGATTACAGAACATACATTAAAGGGTGACCTTTTGCCTTTTGGTTCCTCAGACTTCAGCTTTTTGGCTCCCTGCGGCTTTTGGCTTTTGGCTTTTGGCCTTTTGCTCTTTGGCCTTTTGCTCCCTTCTTCTGGGTAGGACTCAGCTCCGGGTGAGATCCTCTCTCTCTCTTTGGTGGGAGACTTAGGCTCTTTTGTATGGTCTAAGTTCGGACCAGAGCTAGAGTTTGTTCATTATATTAGATTGCTGTGGAAGAGCTTTTGTACTATTAAAAGCCATTTTTTGGAACTGCACCGGATTCGTGAGTTTTCATCTGTTCTCCCGACGTCCTTGGAGGTAGAAGACAACCTCTGTCCTGACACTGTCGGGGACCCCGGGGGCGTTCCCGACAATAGTGAATACTGAATAACCAAGAAACTGCTCGAGATGAGAGCTTTCTACTGAGAGTATACCACCTACACGTCAGAGCCTGGCAAGCTACCCGTGTTTTATTTGATATGCCAAAAACCAATAACAATTATGGACCTCATTCCCATGACCTGATGGAATGGTTTGAGGCTCTTCCTGTCCCAGGAGCAAGCAGACGCCCTTGAGCTGCACTTGCTTGTGACAGGACGTATGGAGATGTTACTGGTGCCCGCTAGAGCAAATCGATGAACAACGGGAAGACAGTGACAGTGACAGTGACATTAAAGGGTTGTCATGTGTATCTTTTTGCCTGTATTTAATGCTCAGTTCTAGGTTGGTATTAGTACCCCTCGACAATTGTTAGCACGCTGTTCCATTTTCTGTCTTACCTAGCCTCTGACTCCCACACGTTTGTGATAATTTCCACCTTTGACAAGACCTCCTGATATATGTTTCACTTGACCTTGGATATTGGTATCATAATATGTACATATATATTTATGTCATGCAAATAAATGCAGTCATTCTGTATCTGTCTCTCTCCTTCTGGCTAATATCGCTCAACATAATCTTCTCCATGTCCATCCATTTATAGGCAAATTTTATAACTTCATTTTTTCCTGACAGCTGGATAGTATTCCATTGTGTAAATGTACCGAAGCTTCTTTATCCAGTCATCGATTTTCGGGTACTCTGGTTGCTTCCAGATTCTGGCTATTGTGAATAATGCTGCTATGAACATAAAAGTAGGGATGGTGTTTCCACTGCGTATTTTTGGTTTGAGAATGGGAATTTTTTATATTTTATTATGGCACCATGAGATATACAATTACAAAGATGCTTATGTTTGGGTTTCGGCCATACAGTGTTCCAGCACCCATCCCTCCACCAGTGCTCATTTCCCACCACCAACGTCCCCAATTCCCTTCCCCCTCCCTAACCTGCCTCTATGGCAGGTTCTTTATCTCTTATCTCTTTTCTCTCTCTCTCTCTCTCTCCCTTGTCTTACACACTGTGGATTACAGTACATACATGTAGAGGTTATCATGTGTATTTTTTTGCTGTATTCAATGCTCAGTTCTAGGCTGGTATTATCACTTTTGACAATTATTAGCACACTGTTCCCTTCTCCCTCTTACCTAACCTCTGACTCTCACACGTTTGTGGTAGATTCCACTTACAAGACCTCCTGATCCCTGTTTTGCCTGACCTTGGATGCTGTTTTCATACTATATATATAGTATTATATATATAGTATATATAGTATAATATATAATAATATATTATATTATATAATATATAATATATAACATATAGTATATAAAATATATAAAATATATAATATATACTATATAGTATATATAGTATATATAATATATACTATATATGCTATATAAATTAACCCCTTATATATAAATATATATATTTATATCATGCAAATAAATGCAGTCATTCTAAATCTGTCTTTTTCCTTCTGGCTAATTTCACTCAACATGATCCTCTCCATGTCTATCCATTTTTTTTTTTGGATCTCACCTGGTAATGCTCAGGGGTTACTTCTGACCCCCATGCCCATCCACTTATAGGGAAAATTTCATAACTTCATTTTTCCTAACAGCTGCATAGTATTCCATTGTGTAGATGTACCAAACTTTCTTTATCTAGTCATCAGTTCTCAGGCATTCTGGTTGTTTCCAGATTCTGGCTATTGTGAAATGTGCTGCTATGAAAATAAAAGTGCAGATGGTGTTTTTGCTGTGTGTTTTTAGCCTCCCAGGGTATATTCCCAGGAGTGATATGGCTGGGTCAAACGGGAGGCTCAATTTCTAGCCTTTGGAGGAATGTCCATATTGTTTTCCAGAAAGGCTGTACCAGCCGGCATTCCCACAAACAATGGATGAGAGTCCCCTTTTCCCTGCATCCATGTCAGCACTTGTTCTGGCTCTTTTGGATATGTGCCAGTCTCTGTGGTGTAAAATGATATTTCATTGTTGTTTTGATTTGCATCTCTCTTATGATCTGTGATATGAGCATTTTTTTTCATATGCCTTCTGGACATTCGAATTTCTTCCTTTTGAAAGGTTCTGTTCATTTCTTTTCCCCATTTTTTTTGATGGGGTTGGCTGTTTCTTCTTGTAAAGTTCTACCAGTGCCTGATATATCCTGGATATTAACCCCTTATCAGATGGGTATTGGGTGAATGAATCTTTCCCATTCTGTGGACTGTCTTTGTATCTTGGCCACTATTTCTTTTTGAGGTGCAGAAGTATTTTAGTTTCATGTAGTCCCATATGTTTATCTTTGCTGCTAGTTGCTTTGTTGGTGGTGTTTCATCTTTGAAGATGCCTTTAGTTTCAATGTTGTGGAGGGTTTGGGAAAGGGAATTTAAAGGCTAGAGAGATTGTGCAAGGGTTAAGGTGATTGGCATGTAGCAACCAATTTTTAATCCAAAACTACTCCTCCAAATAAAAAACAAAACAAGAGGAGGAAGGAGTGGCAATGCCAGACATAGTAAAGGTAAATTTTTTTCCCAGGTCTATTCTGACTTCACAGTTCTCATACTACTGACATGTGCATGGCTCTGAGCATGGCAGTCTCTGGCTGTGAACTATCTCTGACATTTTTCCTCTGAGTTCTATACTTTGTAGAAAAATAGAAGGTAACGTACTTGTCCCCACCAAGAAAATAGGGCATCTTTAACACATTTGTGTGGTGAGCACTGCACAAGGAAATTGAGTGAGGTAGGTCACCACGTACTAACAAGGAAAAATCTGAAAACATAAGGAAAATGTGTAAGTGACATATCCAAGGTAATGCCATGTATAGAGAAATTTATAACAAATTAATAATTGTTATGGATGCATGGATATAAATGGCAGCAATAAACAGCAAAGTCGGTATAGAGGCTGTCTTCAGCGAGAGAACTGGGTGGAAGTTCCTACTAAAGGTGCTGTCTCTTTTTGCAATATCTTATTGCTCCCTTTCTTTTCTACAGGCACAGAACTTTCACCTGAGTTGAAAAGGTCGTTTGACTAACTGGTTAGATTATGTTGCCGGGACTTCCTTATAGTGGTGCAGGCTTATGCAACTAAATTCTTGCCAAGGGAGTTTGATTCGAATGGGACTGATGATTAGAAGTGGCACCTAAGTGAGTAAACTCCCAGGCTCTTTCTTAGGGGAAATTCTTGTCTTTGTTTCTCATTCCCCTTCCCACATGATGGAATATGGATGCATTGCTTGTTATCCAGTTTCAAGCCTGAATATATGGAAGTACTTTTGGAGCGGGGGTCATTTGTATTGGACCAATGGCTAAATATATGTATGATATGTATATGTTTAAACATATGTGTATGTATTATATGTATAATGTATATGTTTTATATGGGTATAATGCATATGTACTATGTATTTGTTCTATATGATTTTTACAGTTTCTCCCCTATTCTTTCTCCCCTCAAATTTAGAAGACCTCTCTGGTCTTCTAAAGACTCAAACAGGCTGGCCTGAGTCTTGTAGCTTGGAGGATGTGGCAAACTCTCCCGGGAAGCCATCTGCTGTCTTCTACAGATGCTGACTGAGCCAAAGCACAATCTTAAGAACATTTTGCACTGATATGGGGCCCAGATCCTGGATGAACGGTACAGGTCAGTGGAGTCTGCTTTGTTGAGCCTTTCTCTATCACTAACTACTCCCTTTTCAGTACCTTACTAAAAGTCACATCCTCGATGGTGTTTCCCCACCGTTTCCTGTGGGGCTGTATGTTCATTGCACACTCTTCATTTGCACATGCCACTCTTCTCCTTCATGAAAAGCTGCTAGAATATATAATGTCACATCACTCTAGCCCTCCACTGGGCCTAAAACTACACCCCTACTCTCTCTCTCTCTCTCTCTCTCTCTCTCTCTCTCTCTCTGAAGTCATTCTCCAACCCACATGGGCTGATTATTTCCTAAGTTGCTTTCATTGCCAATAACTTACCTTTTTTCTGTTTGGTTTATTCACTTTGAGGACAGCACGTATACCTATATATAAATGTACATATACATAAGCATAAATTAACATGTGTATATGTCTACATGTTTATGTAATACATATATATAATCTTTTAAATTTTCTCAATTCATTTTACTTCATAGGAGGAAGCAAACTATTATTCTGAGATGTATTTCTTATATTAAGTTTATGATTTTGAGATTCAATTGTAGTGATGCATATAATTCATCATCTTTCATTTCAGTTATAGTTTATTGTATTTATACACCATTGTTTATCTCTGACCTTGATGGACATTTAGATTATGTCCTGATGGGCTATGAGGGAAGACTCTTTTTTGTTGTGGTTGTTGTTTTGCCCCACTGTGCTCCACCCAAGAGAGAAGCTGATCTCTCCCCATTGCGGATCATCAGTAAATGCACGAGGCGAGCCTACTACTGAGAGTATCCTACCCACACAGCAGAGCCTGGCAAGCTACCCGTGTCATATTTGATATGCCAAAAACCATTAGTAATTATAGACCTCATTCTTATGACCTGAACGAATGGTCTGAGGTTCTTCATGTTCCTGGAGCGAGCAGATGCCCTTGGGTCACTCTAGCATGAACAGAATGCATGGAGATGTTACTGGTGCCTGTTCAAGCAAATCCATGAATAACGGGAAGACAAATGATACAAATGATACAAGTTGTTTTGCATTACACCAATAGTGCTCAGAGCTTACTTCTGGCTTTAAACTCAGGGGAATCACTCCTGGCCTTGCTCAGGGATACTGAGGATTAAACCCTAGTCAATTGCATGCAAGATGAGTGTCCTACCACTGTCTATGGCTCTGGACTCTGAGGAGTATTCTTATACAAGGCATTTACCCTCACAGATGAGAGTGTGTCTATAGTGTTTTTGTATAACAGTCAACTTGGGCTACTCTAACAAGAAATAAAGTAAACCGGGAGGCTATGAACAGATGTTTCTTTCTCATGGTTTTGGAGATAGGAAAGTCCAAGATCATGGTACCAAAGTCTTGATCTGGTTAGGACCTAACATTTATCTCTGTGAATTTTGCTCTGAGGACAAAGCCCCTCCCGCCACTAGGCTGTTTTTATGAAGACACTAATTACAGTCATGCCCTCATGCCCTAATCCCTTCCTAAAGCACCACCTTCGAATACCATTACATTAGGAATTAGGTTCTGATGTGAGTTTTGTAGGGACAAGGGCATTCATAAATGGTATTGCTGGATCACTGGACATACATGGAATCAATTTCCATGTATCAAGATAAAAAAATCTTACCAAGTGACTATAAATCATCAAAGTAGTGTGTTGTTAGAGACTCATTGTTTCAACCTTTTTAACTTTAATTTATAGTTTTATTACCATTTTAGTTTTTAAATTGATTTATCATTTCTTCCTATGGTCTTAATGAGGATAAGGCATCATTTCGTAGCGACAAGAATATTTGTATGGAATTTGTTGTGAAATGTCCATTCAGAGATTTGCTCATTTCCTGTTGTGTTGTTTTTCTATTGATCCTACTGATAAGTCCTTTGTTAAAACTATGTATGCCAAAAATCTTTAATTCTGGTTTGTCCTTTTTTTATGTCTTCGTGAACTGCATTGAATTTCAATGTAGTATAATTTTTTGGGTATCAAGTTTTTATTGCTAAAGATTTGTCTGCATTCCAGGGTTATAAAATATTCTGTATTTTATTCTATCATTCCTAAGCTTTTTTTCTTTTTGTTTTAATTCTACAAATACTGATTTTTTGCACATATCACTTATGAATCCAATTTTTCTAATAATTGTTCCTGATTCACTAACAATAACTATTAATCAAATGCCACCATACTTAATTTCTTCTCTGTCATTTTCTTCCTGGGTATTTTAGGAATCTTTATTATTTTTTAATATTCTGCCTACTTAACCCCATGCAAATGTCCCACTTAGGATGTCTTCAATAAAAATGTCTGTCACATAGACAAACTCCTACTCGTTTCATTTTTGGGGGTCAGTGTGGGGCACCCAGCGTTGTGCAGGGGTTGCTCCTGGCTCTGCATTCTTAAATTCTGTCTGATGCTGCCCAGGGGCCTTATGGGGGGACTAGGAATTGAACTTGGCTCTGCCATGTCAAGGCAAATGCCCTAGTCTCTGTACTCTCTCTGGCCCCCTCACTCATCCCTATTGAATGTTCTTTCAATCCTTTTTTTAATTCTTTTTCTTGCCATTAGAATCAAGATTTTTGTGCTGTTTCATTTTGTTCATATGTGTATCCATCAGGTGGTGGTGAAAGCATTTTGATTCTATGTATGTGTTCTTAAGTTGAAACACATCTATATCGTTTTCCATAGAGCTGATGTTTTAGTTAGTTTGATGTAGGTTAGAGTTTTGGTTCAAAATTGAAAAAGAAAAGAAGTTATTAGTAAAGGTTGTTTTAACAAAGTTGTAAAAGGTGTTCTCACTAAGGCGTGTATTGGTACACTCAAAAAAGTGCCTTAGATGGAAAGGATGAAAATAGCCACAGGTACATCCCGAAAAGAAAACATGTTCCTGGTCTTGAGGAGCAAAGTAGGGAGCAGAGGCCAACAGGGCTACCAGCTGGCCCACACTGGTTTATAATGTTCAGCTGCATTCTGGAACATTCCCTGAGGGAGAGAGCTGAGCATCCTGAGGTAAATACTGAGGGTGGGAAAGAATGAACTCATTCTGTAAATAATACTTGCAAGCCAGATGTTCAGAACGTGGGTGTACCTCTCTTGCCCCCTGCAGTTGTATACGGCATTTTTTGCAAGATTTCACATCCCCAGGGGCCCTGCTATCAAATTTCAAAGTTGATCCACTTTCTAAGCGAGCTCTCCTCACAGCTGCTGAGAAAAAGAAACTGTCAGAACGGCCTCATGTGGAGGACGTGTTGTAAGGCATATTACATACAAACGGGACGCTAGTGGGAATCAAGCAATTTTGATAATTGCCATCATGAATGCTGGACAGGGTAAAAAGAAAAAAGGATTTTGCTTTTCAGTGTTTCTAAAGTACATAGAGTGCAAAAAAAGAATGCCATGAAGCTAATTTTTTTAAAAGGAAGCAGGGTTTTTAGCTGATCAGTGCCCATAAAAATCAAAAGGATTAATGTGACCAAAACCTGCTTTAGTGAAGCAAATTTTCACAAGCTGGCATTTAAATTGAGCTTTGGGGGCACTCAAATAATCCCACAGGCATGTAAACTCTGAAACTTTATCTGCATCTAAGTATTCTGCCCTGGGATTTAGACTCCCAATTGGTCACCTGGGAAAACCATATTACTTACACTTGCTCAAACAGTTTCTAATTAGTCCTTCTGACCCTCTTGTATACTAATAAACGGCCCATTACAGAACATTAAAGCTGAATTCTTTCCATTAAAAATCATTTTCTTGCTAGCGAACATGATCTCAGTTCAATATACATTGTTGGTGAACATGAGATTGTTCAAATGACAGTGAACGCTTTCCAGGGAGGAAATGATTGTAGCTCTAATTAGACTTTCCAGTTCAGTCAATGAGCTAAGAGAAAGATGTGCTTTCTGACAGTGGACTAAATATTGCTTATATTCTTAGTTTCCTTTTGGTCTATTACTTTTTTGATTTAAAGAGCTGAAATGCTAATGTGAAATTGTATAATGAGCCTTGGGAAATTATGAGTCTAAAGAGACCCTGAGATGACCTCATCAGGTCAGTCTTCAAGTGATATTTGGTTACTGATCTGCTTAGGCGGGGGCAATAGGAACTTCCTGTTGGGTTCTGGCAGAGTCCTTAGTCCATTCAAGGCTCTCTGAACCACTCATAGGCACCCATTGATATGTTAAATTAATATGATACATGCCTCTGATAAACAGCAAGCATGCTTATGGAGCAGCTGTATGTATGTGACAGAAATTCTGCGTGAGAGTCATAAGGAAAATTAGGATTTGGGGCCAGAGAAATAGTATAGGGAGTAAGATGCTTACTTTGCATGTAAGCAAACCTAATTCAATCCTTGACACCTCTTCAGGCTCCGTAGCAGTAATGAGTAACCCCTTAGCACCTCTAGCTGTGGCTCCATTCCTCTCCCACCCACAATTAAAAATATGTACTATATTTGACTCTCTCTTTGTCTCTAAGAGACAGACATGGGGCAGAGCTGCTACTGGCTCTCACTGTGCTCAGCCGATCATGAGGTGCCCAGGAGGGATGGCAGGTTCTAGCCCTGGCCCGCCACCCCAGCAGAGCCTCACAAGCCAGACGACCCCCCACTCCATGAGGGCCTCCATTCCGGACTTCCCCCTCATCAGAACTCCACCCAGCAGACCAGCCTATCACAGCCCGGCTCACGCGCCGCGCTGTTCATCAATAAATGCTGGATTTTGAGATGACTACAAGAGTATGCTACCCACACGGCAGAGCCTGGCAAGCTACCCGTGTCGTATTTGATATGCCAGATACCAGTGACAATTATAGACCTCATTCCCATGACCTGATGGAATGGTTTGAGGCTCTTTATGTTCCTGGAGCAAGCAGGTACCCTTGGGTTCTACTTGCATGAGACAGGTCATATGGAGATGTTACTGGTGCCCACTCGAGCAAATTGACAATGAACGGGAAGACAGTAATACAGTGATTTGACTCTATGAAACTATATCCTAGTGATGAGAGTTTAGATAATTATAAATTGTCTCAGATGGAATGTCTCCCAGAAAACCCAGACCAAGTTTTCCCAAGTGCTTTTGATGCAGAAAGTTTCCCTCTGGAGTTAGTATGGTGGAAATATTACTCATTGTCTTCACTGTATCACTGTCTTCCAATTGTTCATTGATTTGCTTGAGTGGGCACTAGTAACATCTCCATTAGTCCTGTCACAAGCAAGTGCAACCCAAGGGCATCTACTTGCTACAGGGACAGGAGGAGCCCAAAACCATTCTTCAGGTTATGGAACTGAGGTCCATAATAGTTACTAGTCTTTGGCATAAAAAGTAAATAAAACATGGTAGCTTGCCAGGCTTTACTGTGTAGGTGGTATAGTCTCAGTAGAAGGATCTCAACCCGAGCATTTACTGATGAAACTAAAGGGGAAGATCAGGTTTTCTCTTGGATGGAGCTCTGAGGAACTATGGAGTCTGGATGTTGAGAATGATTAACTGCATGATGTGTGGTTTGCTCTGGCTTCTTGCCAGGCTTACTGGTATCAGTTAAAACATGTCTATAATTGTTTACTATGTAAAATGTGAAATAAATTGGGAAGAATCTTATGCAAAAATTCAGTATCATATAAAAATATCGCATGGCCGCTTTAACACGCCAAAGGACATGTGGGTCTGGCGTGGGTGGGCCTCTCTCTTCCGGGGCAACTGGCATGGAGGCGGAGGAAAGGGCAGGGCCCAAAACTTCACTCTGAGTCCTGTCAGCATGGTCTCTCCCCGCTCATGAGAGCAAACCCTTGGAGCAATGTTGGACTCGGCCAGGGGATGGCCGAGTACCCTTACCGGGAGGTCAGCTCTATGGGTTGCTTTCACATTGGGCCGGCCGAGCAGCGCAGCTGTGGGTCTGAAGTGGATGGGTCTGGATCTCTTCCGGGGTTGCAAATTAGCTGAGTCTGGCTTGGGTGGGTCTCTCTTTTCGGGGCAACTGGCATGGAGGCGGAGGAAAGGGCAGGGCCCAAAACTCCACTCTGAGTCCGGCCAGCATGGAAATATTACTCAGTGAACTAATATTTATCTAGTTCCTGGTGTGTCCCAGGGGCTCTGCTAGGCTCTAGATATGTAGACAGCATGTTATGACTATCCTTCCAAAGAGCCCAGTCAACAGAAGAAAGTAGGGCCCATGGAAATATATCTCAGGGTGAAATGGAGGTATCCCACAATCGAGCAGGGTCACTGTGACCCCCCCATGGAAGGGAGACAGCCAGGAATTCTTTTGGTTAGACAGGGAGAGTAGAGAAATGTGAGAGACTGACAAGGACATGGAAGACAACGGAGGGCATAGAAGAAGGGGAGGGGGCAAGGAAGATGAGGAGGTGGTTGCTGAGCATCAAGTCTGGACACTTGAATTATTATAAAAGCCTCTTAACTGCTCACCCTAGTTTCAGCCTGAGCGTATATTAATAAAATGGATCTTTAAAAATGTTTTATTTTATTTAAAATTTAAATAATACTTATTGTAGTGTAGTTAACATGATTACAATAATATTAATATTTATGATTTGAATGCTTGGAATATTGCGCGCTTTACTCAAGTGATAGAAGGAATCCGGGCTCCGACCTCCGTCGCTGTTCCAGAGTCAGGGATGCTGTCTCGTTTGCCAAGGTATCAAAAATCAGATGGGCTGGACATGTAATGCGATTTGGAGATAACTGCTGGACTAGAGTCATTACCGACTGGGTCCCACAGGACATCAAAAGAGCACGTGGCTGCCCACCTACAAGATGGTCAGACTTCTTCATCAAGACCCTGAGCAAATGATTTGAGGTTCTTTGTATTCCTGAAGCAAGCAGATGCCATTGGGCTACATTGGCACATGATAGGGTCCAATGGAAATGTTACTGGTGCCCGCTTGAGCAAATCAATGAATAACGGAAATTCAAGTGATCAAGTGATCAAGTGATGGTTTGAACGTGCAAAGTTACTGCTCACTCACCAGAATGTTCACCAGAATGAAGAGCTGATACCATCCACCACTGTCCTGTGTCACTTCTAGCTTCACTTTTCCTCTTCCTCTCTCCACACCAGGAATTCAGGGCCTTGGGTGGTTATTTCAAGTAAGGTTTCAGTCAAATAAACACAGGTATGTCCTCCTTTCAAAGGCTTCCCAATTTATTGAGAAAATAAACTAAGAATTCCTTATTTTATCAATTAATTATTACTCTATAAATGAGTCCTCATGACTTCTAAAAATAATATTTTGTGTTTTGAGGTTGGTGCAATAGCTCAGCAGGTAGAGCATTTGCCTTGCATGCAACCAACCCATGTTCGATCTCCAGCGTCCCATAAGGTTCCCTGAGCAGGGAGTAATTTTTTGAGTGGAAAGCCTGGAGTAATCTCTGAGCATCACCAGCTGTGACACAAAAAAGTCATATTACATATGTATATATACCAGTTTTTGTTTCAACAACATAACTTTGTTTCCTTGTTTCTCTACAATTATTCTCATTTTCAGCCATCCACACTTGACTCCTATATTGTCTGTGCCTTTTCAAAACTTACCATTTATTGCACCAAGCTCTTTTCTAAAGCTTTTCCTCTGTGAGGGCTGTTCCTGGTTTCCCTTTATACCCATCCATAGTATGTTATTTCTTCCCCCACCTGAATGCACGCTGTAATGCATTTCTATATCTGGTATATTGTCTTAGAATTATAGATTTTGATATTCAACCTTTTTTGATTAAAAGACATTATTACTATGTTCAACTTTTGGTCCTTCAGTCTTCTGACAGCAACTAGCATAATGCATGACCATAAATAACAGTGATAAAAAACAAAATTGAGTGTTTGATGATAGATCGTGAGATTTGAAAATCTGAAACAGAAGTGAAGTATAAGAGAGATGGTGTGTTGTGATTTGTTGGAGGACTCTCAGGTTCTGTATGTGTGTGTGTGTGTGTGTGTGTGTGTGTGTAAATTCTAAATATTTAAATCAATATTAGAAAGTCTCTGCTTTAAAAAGTGCTAATAGTTTCAGCTGAAAACCATTATAACTTCATGTTTATTGTATAATGAGATTGACAGCCTCATTTAAACATTTCGAATAACACAAAATGCCTTTGTTGAGGATTCCAAGGTACAATTTCTCCAACAGTTTCTATTAATGAATACAAAGTATTTTTTTAACACCAGGATTCTGAGAATAATTCTGACCCTAAGTTTTTTTTTCTCAACCCAGTTCGCATAAAAAAACCTTTTTTTTTTACAATAAATACTATGTTTTTAAAAGAAAATTATATGGAGTAGAATATTTGTGGATTCAGGTAGAACATTTGAGCTGAGTGTGTACAAGAAGAAAACTATGAAAATAAATGAAAAGAAAGGGCAGAGATCTAACGCACAAATCTTGTAAGTGGTGCTCATATTCTTTGCTAACACAGTCCCTACTTGTTTACTTAAGAAACTCTTCTTATACTTGGAAGAGATAAGAAATTTTTCAGTTGTAGAGACTAAAGCCAGAGACATGATTTAATACATCTAACTTTCTTTTCTTGCTTGCTCTAACTTATGCTATCTCTCTCCCCTTTACCCTTCTGAAGAAAACTTATGACTAAGAAACTCATTATTCTATAGTTTTCCTCTATTTTATATTCTCTTTGCTGGCCAACCTTTGAATCCAAGTTCTGACTTTAAAATAATTGTTCACATACAAACATTTTTTCCCCTCATGACAAATTCTTCTTACTTTGATCTTTTCTTACTCTGCCATTCCATCTAGCATTGTAAAAATATTGCTATTAACTTTACTTTAATCTAGGTCTTATGTACATTATTAGTACTTTTTCATGAGAAAGGAATGAGACCCATAGGATGGAGAGACAGTGTAGCAGGCAGAGCCCCTTGCACTAGCACCCTTCTGACTCAGGGTAAAACCATGCACACCAGCAGTGATCTCTTCTCACCATTGGGTATCACTTGTCACTTGTATCACTTGTTTTCCTGTTATTCATCGATGTGCTCAAGCGGACACCAGTAACATCTCCATATGTCCTGTCACATGCTAGTGAAGCCCAAGGGCATCTGCTCACTCCAGGAACATGAAGGGCCTCAAACCATTCCTTCAGGTGATGAGAATGAGGTCTATATCATTACTGCTTTTTGGCATATCAACATGACATGGGTAGCTTGCCAGGCTCTGCCTTGCAGGTGGGATGCTCTTGTAGTAGCCTCTCATCTTGCGCATTTATTGATGAACCTCGCCACTGGGTATGGTTCAAAAATAACAAAATAACAAAAAACAAAAAGGATGAGTCCCAGAAAATATGAGACTTCTCCAATAACCCTGAGATTCTGTCCCAAGTTGAATTAAGGGTGCCCCGACTCATTTAATGAAGCACTGTAGTTTCCTGGACCTCAGGATGACACCTTCTTCAATTTGGGTCACATTCACTGATGCCCAGAGGTTACTCCTGTCTTGGTGCCCTGAGGTTGCTTCAAGCAGAGCTTGGGGACCACACAGTGCTTGGGATGGCATCAAGACCTCCTGCATGCAAAGCTGTATTCCAACCTCTCACTTTTGCTCTTTGATCCACAATGTTATTCTAGTTTTGGGGGAAAAAGTCATTACAGGTGAGATTAGTTAGGACAAGGCCATAAAGTGCTGATAAGGGGAGGAAAATTCCAGGAAAGTGCTCTGTGAAGATGAAGCCAGAGATGAGCATGATGCCTCTCATTTCCTTGTTTTCTCTAGCATTTACCTTCTCTGCTCATGCATTTCAAAGCAAGTAATGTTTGCTGCTGGGACAGTCACTCTGTGCCCGAGATCAAACGGAGGCTCTCACCCTTGCATGCGTTCTACCTCTTGAGTCACATCCCTGACCCCAAAGAAAACAACTTTTAAAATTGAGTTTATGAAAGAAAAATGTTCAAAGCCAAGGGATTCCAGACTGCCAGCAAACCACTAGAAACTAGAATAGAAAAGAGTCGGCAGTTATAGAATTTCCCTCATAGTACCAGTAGGACCTTTCTAACACCTTGACTTTGAACTTCGAGCTTCCAAAATAGTGAGAGAACAGATGACTGTTGTTTAAGCCACTCAGGTTGTTATGACAACACTGGCCAATAGCCGATTTCCACCCAGACCACTCAAGTCTCGTGCTCTTTCTGGTCTCTGATAGCTTCATACGCTGAATGGGGCACTTTGGCTTGACCTTTAAGGTCAAGCTTAAGTTATTGGGAAACACAAGAGGAAATGACTTCTGCCTGAGAGACCTGGAAGGCTTAACTGGGCCTCCGTCTTTTGTTAGGGGCCTGCCAGAGTTGGAGTCCAGGTTATACCAGCAGATGGATATGTGGGGAGGAAGTTTAGGACAACAACAAATATTCCTATTTGGAACAGGAAAAAATAATTAATAGGAAGCCAGACGTATAGAAGTTTTCATACTTTAGAAAAATATTTGTAGACGCTTGACATGCTCTAATACAAACAATTCTGCCCACACAAAATAGAATTATTGGAAAGCCGTTGGGAGCTGCTGTAATTGTACTCATACTTATTCCTCCCTGTCTGCTTAGCTCCACCTGTCCCTCAAATCTAGCCTCAATCATTTGCTTCCCTCCCCCACCCCCACAGATTAGCTTCTCTGCATGACTGGTGAAATTATTGCACCTCAAACTTCCTACATCCTTATTGGCTCTTGTTTCTGTTTTTGTTTGTTTGTTTTTTTTTTTTTTTGCTTTTTTGGATCATACCTGGCAATGCTCAGGGGTTACTCCTGGATCCACACTCAGGAATTACTCCTGGCCATGCTAGGGGACCATATGGGATGCCGGGAATTGAATCTGGGTCTGGCCGCATGCAAGGCAAACGCCTTACCCACTGGACTATGGCTCCAGCCCCTACTGGCTCATACCAAGGGAAAGCTCTTACTAGAATGGGACATAAGTATCCATGAGATTTGGTTTTCCTAGCAACTGCTGAGAGAGATCAGTATGAGCCCAGAGGTATAGCGGAGCCAAGATCCACAGAAACAGGGTCAAAAATAGTCTTTGAGATAAACTGCTGCTTCATTTTGACAACTTCTGAGTAGATTGAGGCTGTTCATCCAGCTGAGGTTGTGTGTGTGTGTGTGTGTGTGTGTGTGTGTGTTTGCTCTGGAGATTTTTTTTTGTTACTATTATTTTAGGGCTACAACTATGGTGCTCAGGGCTTACCTTTAGCTATGTGCTCAGGGATCACCTCTAGTGAGGCTTGGGGTACCATAAGGAGTTTCAGGGATCAAAGCCAGGTTGGTCATGGGTAAGGCAAGCACCCTCCTTTCTATGTTATCAGTCCGGCCCCTGTTTTTGTATATTTTTGTTACATGTTATAACCCCTTCACCTTGGGCTGTTTCCTCTGCAGCTTAATTTTCCTTTCAATCAGTTCTTCCTTGCTAGAACTACCCTGTCTCATTGGGTTGCTACTCTAAGGCACTCTTTGTGGATCCCCTAAATATCTGGTCCAACTGTGCTCATTTTCTAATTTCCCAAAGGTACACTAGGATAGATTTGCAGAACTGCTGGTAGAATGACCCTGTTGGCTTTCTAATCTGTGGTGTAGTCCACTATTACAGAAAGGATCCCGTGGAATTCTGTTTGCCTTCGCCTGCCTCTTGGACAGTTTGGTGTAATATGCAACCCAGGAAGATTACAAAAATTTGTGCTTTTATAGAAGAGTTGATGGGTGCTATGAAAATGGTCCCCACTATATCCCTGATCCACTCACTCATTTGACCTCTCTAATAACCTGATAGCTCAATGCATGACATCACAGGTTGACTGTGAATTTGGATCATCAATTGCAATGGTGGTGTCATAGGTATATTCTTCACTGCAGTAGATCAGTGGAACTTTGGTATATAGCAGGTAGAGTTAGGCAAATGCCTCTCTTAAATTCCCATTGATATTTCCCATTCACTTCTTTGTACAGTACTCTAGACTCTTCTGTTTTCTGTCATAATATAGAGACCTGCCTTACCTTGTATATTAACATTCTTCAGTCTGTGTATTATAGACTCATCTCTGTGGTTGACATTATGTTAACTGGATCTGATGAACAAGAGGTAGATCCCAGATGTTTTAAGAGTACTCTTGAGTGACAATAGGGTAAAAGCTAAAGCCAAGGAGGATTCAGCAAACTGAAACCTCAGGAAAACGTTGAATAATCAGTGGTCTGGAGCATGCTGGGAAAGCAGCTTGAAAAGGACTTGTACCTCTTATCGTGAAGAAAATGAAACCTTGTACCTTGCATCTTTTATCACTAAGAGTCCAGAACTTGGTGCACATTTTTGGATTTGAAAAGCAGGACATGTTACTTATTTATGGGATGGTCTGGAAATCTGCCAGTTCCTAATTAGACACAGTGTAGGAATGGATCCTGCCATAGATGCAGTCTGAGCTACAAACCACCAACCCATTGAGATCTCAGCACACAGAATTTTTTGGCAGTGCTGGAAGTATGAGATTGTACTGGAATTGGAGAACTGTGAGTGAGTTAGAAGGAAGTTCTGAACACTGACGTTTACAGCAGTGGCAACTGCTGGAAAGAAGCTCTCAGGGCAAGACCCAGTGCTGACCTTCAGGGTTCTAGAGTAAAGATATTTTCTCCTCTGAAAAATAGCTCCCAGTATGTTTTCTTAGTAAAAATTGTGAAGCTGGGCATGGGACCATAAATGAGATTGATACAAGATCGATCCCTCATGAACTGGCTGCTGTAGATTCAAGCAAGTTCAGAGATGAGTGGAGTAAATTAGAGCCTATTTAGGCCTAGGTCACGTATGCCTGATGTGCCTTCCTTCAATTAGCACTTTTTTGTTTCTGGGACTCCCTTATGACCAACGAATGAAGGGGGTGGAATATTTTGTCCTGCTTCACAGATGGTTTGGCATGTTATGCTGATGCTGTCCAGAAATGTGCTACTTTTCCATGACAACAACATTAAGAGGGGTCCCGAAAGAAGAAATAAACAGGAAATCCTGGTAGCAGGAGAGATACAAACAGTTCACTTTCTGCGCTATTAAGTCTGGATAGAAGGTGAGTGAAGAAGAGACATTGATGACCCTCGGTATTCATGCCTGTGTTTGTTGGTCAGTTGGTCAGAATTCTGGGAGAAAGATTGAAAGAACAGGGCAAGAATATCTGGGCTGGGGCTGAAGTGATGTCAACCTGGGTTCAATACCTGGTTTCTATACCATATGATTCCCCAAGCTTGTTAAGAGTAGTTCCTGGATACAGAGCCATGTTTAACACTGAGCATCACCAAGTGTGGTCTGAGAGAAAGAAACAGGGGAGGGAGGGGAGGAGAGAGTGAGAGAGAGAATATCTGGATCTGGGGTTGGAATGATATAGCACCCATCAACTCTTCTATCAAAACTCAAGTGGGTAGATAGAATGATTACCTTGCATGCAGCTAACCCAAATTTGAACCCCAGGACCACCAATGGTACCCTGAACCAGGAGTAAGGAAAGTAATACCCTAGTGCAGAACCAGGAGTAAGTCCTGAACACAGCTGCATGTGGCCCCAAAGCAAAAACAAAACAGAGAGTACCTGGGGTTGCATTGCAGGGAGGGCACAAAGTAAGCAAACTGTTGTTTCTTTTGTGAACACTACAGAAAGTCTCCACATGAACAGAGACTTTAACCTCAGGTAGGAGAATGGAGCTATTCTGACTCCACCATCCAGCACTGTCCATAATAAGCCAGTACTGTTTTAGGAGGTGGGGCACACATGGAGATGTTCAGAAGTTACTCCACACTCCGCACTCAGGAATTACTCCCAATGAATGTCAGAGGACCATATATGACCCTGGGGATCCTTCCTGGGTGGACCGTAAGCAAAACAAATGCCCTACCCACTGTACTTTCTCTCTATCACCACTCACCCACCCAGTACTTCTTTAATAAGTCAAAAAACCTCCAGATTTACTAATGTGGCAATTATGGAGTCTAAAAATGAATCCCTCAGCAGGACTTCCTCTTACCAAGGCAAGTCTAGTTGCCAGGTCTTGAGCAGCGTGACTCACAATCCATGATCACAGAATGTAGGAGCACCCCAAAAGGTTCACTCAATGCTCCCAGTTCTAATACATCACTTCCTGTATGAGACGGGACATATGAAGATGTTACTGGTGCCCGCTCGAGCAAATCGATGATGAACTGGAAGACAGTGATAGAGTGATACAGTTGTAGAATCTAGCGGATCCAGGGGAAATTTTCCTGATCTGAAGAGTGACTTCATTGAGCTTGTTGATTTGCTGGCACGGAAACCCCATTACAGACATGCCATATTCTGAGCTTTCAGTTCTAATTCAATGGAACTTAAATATAGGATAATAAATAAGAGGGATGATGAAATTTTAGTGAAAATTGTCAAAAGCTCTGTTTCTATCTCTTCATTCTTCATCCTAAGCATTCCACCTATAAGGGACCCGGTTACACACATGACTGTGTAATCAAGCACAATGCTCTGACCACTTGAAGATCTCCCAAAGCTGGTGCTCTAGCTGAGTTTCAGTAGACTCTTCCACATTTTGTCAACTTCCACTTATAAAATAGGAGGGCTGCATGTAAACTTAATGGGAATAGACCCAATAATATATTTTCTTCATAAAAAATGGCTATCTTACCTATGTATGAGACAATGTTATATGGGATTCATGTTAACGGATAAGGCTTTCTGAAAAATGAGTAGAATGACATGCATTGGTCTTGCAGGAAGGAGAATTAAGTCCTTAATATTCATTTTCTATTGCAACTAAAATCAATCACCAACACTTATCAATACATGTCTATAGTTTTATAGATCAGAAGTCAGATGTGGATCTTACTGGGCAAAGATAAAGATGTTGGCAGGGACATTTTTTTCTGGGAATGTAGGAGAGAATGTTTCTGTGTTTTTCAAGTTTTAGAAGTTGCCTACACTTCTTAGCTAGATAAGGACATCGTTAGTCTCTTCCCAACCATCAAAGCCAAGTAGCACTGTCACCGTGTCAACTCTCTGACTCTCTCTCTTTCACTTCTAATGACGCTTATAGTTTACATAGCCTTCCCTCACATACCCCCTTGAAAATCAAGAACAATGTCTCTCTCTTAAAGTCAGCTAATTTAGCAACTTGACATCCACCGGCAATTTTGCTCTCCATTTTCTAACACCTTTGGGGGTTTAGGATATAGATATGTGGGGAGGGGGGAAGACAGTACTGTCAGGAATGTTTAGAATGAAGATTGAAAGGATAGAAGTACTATTTGTTCAATTTTCGTTCAATTTACACTTTCTCCCTTTTATTTCTTAACTAGACAATTTGAGGTCCATTAGGCTATAATTGAAAATTCTGAATGCTACTTGGTTCCAATGGGGACTCCAGGCCAGCAAATAAGTAAGCAAGGTGGAGTTATTCTCCAGGCCAGGGAATTGTCTTTGACTGCTCTCAGGAACCAGGGGCTTCTGCTACTACATTGGAAGCAGGAGGTAGCATGCGGGGATTATGGGAATTAACTGGACCTTCTCTGGGTACCTCTGCATCCTATGATCTTTGTGAATAGACAATGCCAGCCACAAAACTCTGTTAAGAACAAAGTAACTAGGGTTTAGACCTTTCCCAAAGGAAGGTATAGATAACCCACTAGAGACCAGGGGGCTGGAGATAGCCCAGCAGATAGCACAATTGCCTCTTAGAGGCAACTTGGGTTTGAGCTATTGCACCATATGCGTTGCCCTGAGGACCACAAAGTGTAATCCTTCATCACAGAGTTAGAAATAAGCCCTGAGCACTGCTGGGTATAGGGAAGGAGAAAAGAAAGAAAGAAAGAAAGGAAGGAAGGAAGGAAGGAAGGAAGGAAGGAAGGAAGGAAGGAAGGAAGGAAGGAAGGAAGGAAGGAAGGAAGGAAGGAAGGAAGGAAGGAAGGAAGGAAGGAAGGAAGGAAGGAAGGAAGGAAGGAAGGAAGGAAGGAAGGAAGGAAAGGAAGGAAGGAAGGAAGGAAGGAAGGGAAGGAAGGAAGGAAGGAAGGAAGGAAGGAGGAAGGAAGGAGAGATGCAAGGAGGGAGGGAGAAAAGAAAGAAGGATGGAAGGAAGGAAAGAATTTCGTGCTAAACTAGAGCTTTAGCCAATGGATGAGAAAACCTGAAAATGGCTAAGAACAGAGAGAGATAAATGCTAACATCGACAGAGGATTGGTTAAATTAGCTCTGGATGAGTCACTACACAACGAAATATTACATAACCTCCAGGGGATTAAAAAGTGCGAAATTTGCTTATAAATGGATGGACGGATGGATATGGAGAGTATCATGCTGAATGAAATGAGGCTGAGGGAGAGGAAGAGGCATGTGATGACTGCTCTCATTTGTGGGATAAAAAATACCATAGTATGAGACTATGAGACAGTAGAAACAAGGGCCAGAAGGAATGGTCCACAGTTGTGCGCTTGCCACAAGTGGTGGTGGGGAGAGAGTATCTAGGAAAGAGAAAGGACCACTATGACAATGATGGTTGGAAATGAACAAGAACTGAGTGTTGAAAATAGGTAAAGAGACAAACATGAGGACCTCTAAGTACCTATATTGCAAGCCATAATGCCCAAGAGGAGGGAGAGAGAGAGAATGAGAGAGAGAGAGAGAGAGAGAGAGAGAGAGAGAGAGAGAAGAAGAAAAGTGCCTGCTTTAGGGATGCAATGTGAAGGCACTGGTGATGAACATTGTTTGACACCCAATCACGAACGACTTTGTAACTGTATCTCATGGTGATTCAATTAAAACAAAAAGGGGAAAAATCCCTGTAATATTGCAGGGGTTTCTGAACCTTATTAAGCAGTTTCCAAAGATGGAAATGGGCACAGTCTCAGGATGAGTGTCTTTAGAGGAGGGGGTGATGCCCTCTGGTCTAGGTTTAAGATCCGTGCACTAGCAGAGGGCGTGAACAGAGCTGAGTAGCTCTGAGGAACCTTATCAGACTCATCAGCCTGGCTCCCAACTGACGAGAACTATCAGTTTTACTTTCTGTCTGAGCAGGTTATAGCAAATGCTCTCACTGTACCTTGCTGTGGCCAAGGTTGCCTGGTGTGTTATCTCTAACTCTGCTTCTTCAGGAACTGAGCCCTGCTTCTGTACACCACTTGCATACTCCCACCAGGGGTTGAGTAACAGTAGAAGCTCTGATGCCTGCATCCTCCCTGAGTGGACCCCTGGAACCTCAATATCTCCAGTGTGCGTGTCCACTCAGGACTCAATAAACATGATGAAAAGTGTGGGAAAATGAAATCCTCAAGGGATGGCTTGGCATCAAGACATGAAAGACAGAACGAGCAGGTAATCTGCAGACCCTTCCCTTCTCCCAGAGTCTCCCCAAAGAGCTTCGTTCTGCTTTCCAGAACTGTGGATGAGAGTCAGTTTCCTGGGAAGCTGTGCCAGTTCAGAAAAGATCATAGTATTTGCTTTTCCTTCTTGCTACCATTCTATTTTGTAACTCATTCAACTATTAACCTTTATGACTTGCCTAAAACTCTGATTTAGAAAACCCAATATGATGTTGGATTGAGATACTGAAGATAGGATATATTAGACACAACACCAGTGGTTAAAAAAGGTGGGGGAAGATGAGTGATATCATTTGGGGAGAAGAACTCTTTCTGTATTTGCTGTTGCATTGGATTGGAATTGGAGAGTTGAGCGAGAGCAAGGGAGGTAATCATGAAAACTCAAGTATATTGCACTGGCAATTGCTGAAATGACGCATTAACAGAGATTTCAAATAGTCACCATTTGGAGAGCAGGCAATGAGTTGGATTTTGAATACATTCTGCTACAGGCTGCTGAAAACCAGGGGGTAATGCAGTCTAGGAGGAAGTTGGAAGTGTGCTATTGGAGCTCAGGTGGGTGGCTTTAGTAAATGAAAGGTTGAGGGTCGGCTCACTACAACGTAAATTTTTCATGCACAGATTTTTTATGGTCACATTTCTGGCAGACGCGTAGGTGTGTTTCAGCAGTGAATATAACACCTTTTGGAAGATAAATCACCCTATAGCATTTATTTGAATGTCCCTTGCCCCTAAAACATTTTAACACTCCTGTCATTTATTTCTTCCAAGTCATCTATCATTTATCCTTTCCTGGCCGAGGCCGCATTTATCCACAGGGCTGGCAAGGATGTGCTATCAGAGGTACCAGGAAGGCTGCTCTGTCTCAGGAAGTATCGCTTCCTACTGCCTTGCTCAAGCCTGATTTCCACAATTAGTGGCTTCACTATTGAAATGAAAGATGTAATTCATCAAAGCTCAGTGGGTCATTAGTGGACTTGGAGAGACTGAAAGTAATAGATTCTCTGAGGCAGTTTTTTATTGTAAAGAGTTGTGTGATCTGTGTGTGTGTGTGTGAGAGAGAGAGAGAGAGAGATGCATGATTAGAACGCCATTAATGAGATTGTCAACTGGTTCTGTTAATTTTCAGAAGCTCATGTTCTGTGTCAGCTGCCGGGGTTCCAATCCTGTGTATATTGCATAACACCATTACTTTGGGAAAATTATAGCACTAAGATTCACTTTTGCTACATGTGTCAAAGTGGGAATCACCACAGGAAGTACCTACTGGGCTGTTACTCAGTAATGAGAAAAATGGATGAAGGGCACATCATTTGTAGTAGAATCTCAAAATTTATTCTTATTTTTTAAAGCATGAATGTAATTCCAACAGTGGGCATTGCTTACTTTATCATTCTGCCTGGAAAAGTCCTTTTTGATCAGCCATAGTTCATTTGTAAATAAATTTGGATTCATGATTCAATTTCTTCTCTCTTAATCCATTTACATTTTCATTTAAATAAACAGATTAGTTCCACGCACTTTATCTACTGAGGTCTCATCTGTCTGTCTCACTTCTGGAATCACTGAATAAGCAGCTTCTTGGGGGTACAACATGTACCCAAGAATGTGTATTATCTGCTATGATTCCCTCAATTCCTTAAGTTGCCCACTTCTCATCGCCTTCATGGTGGTGACCTAGAAATGACATTGACCATCTTAAGGGATCCTGCCTTTTTGTTTCGCTCCCCAACAATCTGTTCTCTTCACACAGCGGTCATATTTAGAATCATCCATTTGATTTGATTATAGTGAAATCTGAACATCAAATGAGAGACCTCCCATTAGTATATAAAAGTTCCTAAAACAGTGAGTAGATAAGGGGTGAAAAGAAGTTTTGGTGCTAGACACAGCCTCAGCAACATTGTTAGAGAATGTTCTAAAGATTGGAGGGGAAGGCGGTGACTGAATAGAATTGGCAGATATGGTGCTATCACTATAAACAAAGGAGTTTTTTGGTATGAAACTTTCAGTTACTATCTCATATTTCACAGCCCAGGACTTCCTTCTATGGTGATCAAGCACTCTTCGTTTATTGTTTCTGTCTTCTTCTTTTCTTTAGTCTCACGTACCGAAATTCTCCCTCCCAGCTCAAGATAAGTCTTCTGTAATTTATTATCTAAAAATACTTCTGTTTTTTGGTAGTTTTTTGGTTTGTTTTTTTGTCTGCCCGCACAGCAGAGCCTGGCAAGCTACCGATGTCATGTTTGATATGCCAAAATCCAGTAACAATTATAGACCTCATTCCCATGACCTGAACGAATGGTTTGAGGCTCTTTATGTTCTTGGAGTGAGAAGATGCCCTTGGGCTACACTAGCACAGGACAGGACATATGGAGATGTTACTGGTGCCTGCTTGAGAAAATCGATGAACAACGGGAAGACCAGTGACAAGTGATTTGTTGTCTGGGCCCAGCCAATGGTCCTCAGGGCTTATTCCTGGTTTTGTGCTCAGGGATCTCTCTTGAGGCAATTCACAGGACCAGATGAATGTGCCAGGATAAAACTGGGTCTGACTCCTGTAAGGTAAATGCCTTACCTACTATATTATTACTCATGCTCCCTTTGTAATTCTTACGTCACAATTTGTAATCATCTCCCTTATTTGTATAAGCCTCATTGGTTTATAAGAGCTTTATGGGGCAAAATGCTTCATTCCTATCTTGTTTGTTTTTAAATCTATATACATAAGAAAGTCTGACAATAGAGCAAGTAATCTATAAACACATTCTTAGTGAACAAAGGAGTGAATAAACACAAAGATACATCATGTCCTTTCACATCTCTGTGCATAACATCAGAGAATGAGGTTACAAGGACTGTACCAATGGTGACAGTGTTCAAGGTATCTCTGTGCTTGCTCAAGGGTGAGTGAAATGAAACCAATGTAAAAGTTTTAACAGTTGAGAAAGCAGTACATAAAAACAGTAGAATCTTTGATTGACTTCATTATTTTGTAGGTGAGGAAAGTCACAAAGTTGACTACATAAAGATTCAGGATCACAGAGTGGACAAAACTAGGCAGGGCGAATGCTAGACTGTCCAATCCCAAGGCCCTCAGTGTGGATCCATCCCTAAAGTAGCCTCCATGGCTAACCAAGGTGAAGTTGATTTCAGATGAAGAGAAACAAGGACCTTATCTTATAATTATTTATAGCCACTCGGCGCTTAATCCGTGGTTTGCCTGTGTTGGCCATGTATCAAACAGAATCAGATACCGGTCTCTAGACTGTCAGCAGGAAGGAAGGAAAAATCTTTCCTTAGGCATGAGAAATTAAGAAATTTGTGAGAGAATGTTCTAGAGACTTAAAAGAAAAAAAGATGATTAAATAAAAATTGGGAACACACTGATAATAAATTTTAAAAAAAGGATTTTTTTATGGAATCCAGGGGAAAAAAGTAGGAATGTGTTTCCAGGGAAAGAGTGGCATTCAAAAGCAAGAGCATAACTTGACTAGGGAACACAGATATATGATTAAATTGGCAAACATAACCCTTCAGTGAAGAGGAATGACTCACCAGGCTTCATAGCTTGATGAAAATATCATCTCTTGAGGCCCTGCAATTTCCATTTCTCTGATTCCATATTTACCAAGCAACCCTGGAGTTTAAATTCAATTTCTCAATGTTTCCTGACTTGAATGAGAAAGCACTGAGAAACAAAAAATCAAAAACACAAACAAACAACCTGACTGGTTTAAAGCAAGGCATTTCGTGGAAAATTATTAAATGTTCCTCTGCTGTCAATTCAGCAATGCGGCTTGAGCACTTAATCTGTTCAAGAACTCCAGCAGGCTAGAGGTGGGGGAGGCAACTGGAACATTCTCCCTGTTCTCAACTTCCTTACCAAGCTGCAGGGAGCCAGACCCTGTGTCGGGATACACACATGGGGGGGGGTCTTTTCTGTTTTGCTTTTCCTTATTTGGAGGAACTGACTGTAGAATCCCCTGGCCTGTAGGGGTGGAGGATCAGGTGAAGGATCAAACACTCATAACCTTGTCACTGCACCACTCACCTCTTGAGTGTGCTTGTTTCAGGGTTGTCAAAAATGTTTCCTTTCAGAGAATTTGCACACTTGATGTCCTTCAGCTTAACTCCTCCTCTGTCCTGGTCACGGCACTGGCCTGGTCAGTCAGCAAGGACCCTTTCCCCAGTTGCAGACTAAGCTACTGCCGGACTGGACCCTACAGGACTCCAGGTTGGCTCCAGGTCATTTCCAGAACTATGACCTCGAGAAAACTGAAGAAACAATTGTTTGATTTTGGCATGAACTCAAAACACTTATATAATTTATTTGCAGCAAAGTCACAGAATAACAGCATTTAAGCATATTATGAGAGCTCATTTTTAATTTTAAAAAAACTGCACAGTTTGATTTCTCTCTCTCTCTCACATACACACAACACACAACATACACACAGACATATACCTGCATGAGCACACACACTGCCTTATCCCAGAAAACTGTCATATAATCTTCCAGTGTTATTCCCTGAGCACAGTCAGGAACCATATTCATCCTAACAACCTACAGGGTTAGAATTGGGTGGGGGAGGAGGGAAAGGGGAGACACAGGGAAAACATTATCTTGGGAGACTTGTTTCAAGGCAAAATGATTGGTTTACCACAGTGACCTTCCCACTCTGTCCTGTGTGTTTGTTCCCAACCAACATCTGATTTTCACTATTACCCCTTTGGTGCATGGCCCTTGCCAAGGACCTTATTAATGTATTGTCATAAAATTACTCTAATTGCTTTACTCTTAAATACCAACTAGCCGAAAGGCAAAGGGAGTGGGCTCTGTCCCAGAAAGGCTGTTGGTAGATAAGGATTGCGCTGGCGACAGATGCGACACTGCTTTCTGTCTTTGCAATGCTGACCTTCGCCTGCAAGTCTTGGGATCCTCCAGTTCTCAGTGAAATCTGCCTGAACCAAGCGCAAGGGCTTTCTTCTTCCCACCCACTTCTCTCCTCTATTTCATTACTTTGTCATAGTTAATGTCTCCGTGGAACTAACTCACCGCACTGTTTCTCAGTTCCTACTCCCCAAAGCCTCCTCTGGAGTCATAAAACCATGAATAAGAGGAATTAGCAAACAGAAAGCCTATGATTTTAGAGTATCTGGGGTAAATGGGAATATAATTAGGCTGGTGCTGGTTTACAATTAGGAAGGGATTATATTTGCCTTGACTTGCTAGCCGCAGAGGTAGCCCTGGAGAAACAGGGCTAATTTGGTGGAGAATTATCACGTTGGCCCAGAGCTCCAGGTCAGCCTCTCTTCCTCCCAGCTGTGGTACCCGACAGGCCTCTCCTCCTGGAGAAAGCCCTGGCAACCACCTGCTGCTGCATAAATGCTCTCTCCAACCTGAGGGCACTGTGCTCACAGCACACTGCAATTTTCGAGAAATGGGTTTCCAATTGTGTCAACACACCTCATTAGCTAAGCCCTACCTCTTAAGTCTGGTTTTTTTTTTTATAACAGTGTTAAGTGTTGGAGAGGGAAAAGAAAAAAAAATAACAAGTCCACAAAGAAAAGCTTCACTCTTCACCCAAACAAATAAGGGGAGAAGGCAAGACAGCCTCACTCAGTCCAACTGCCTCGTACCCTGTAATTCTCCCATTTATTACTGTTGCTATGGTTTGGCGCCCGTTCCACGGCTTTCCTTTACTCTTGGGCTGGAAGCCCCATTATTTGCGCATGCTGAGGATGTGGTTAGACATGGCTCTGGCTTTTTTAGAAGGGGGAGACAAACGGCTCAATAATGTTTTTCTCTCGGTGGTTTCCACGATGCTGCCCCTCTCATTGTCAGGTCGCGCCGTTTGGAAGGATTCAGCGGCCTTTATTTGGATGTTGTATGTGATCAGTTCTGTCTAGGGTCTGTTTGGCTCCCCCATTTTACTTAGGGGTTCATCCCATGAGCAGCTTCCCCATTGTCTGATGGAGTACCGTGTGCTGAGAGCTGCGGCAGGTGTTTAAGTGTTGGCAGCTTTGACCACTTGGAAGCAAACCAATGCAGCTTGGGCCCTGTGCTGTGACAGTAAATTTCAGCTCCACCGTAGGTTTCTCTGGCCCACGGATGATTTCTATGTCAGCAGGAGCATCTAGGAGAGTCCATTGAGTTAGTAGATGACTGTCAATCTGAGAAATATTTAATGAACCCCTCCCCATGGTAAAACTAGCCCGGAGACAATGACTGGTCTATTTTGCTCTTTTCTTCCCATTTTCTCTAAGCTCTTGCCGAGAAAGAGAACTGTATCACAAACCTGCTGTGTGCAGTTCAGAGGCAATGCTTGCCTTTCCCAGACACCTTTTTATGGCTCATGATTAGCTTTGCTAACAACAAAAATCGGGGAGAGAATATAGAGAAGCAGCTGAAAAAGGTTTTTAATGTGACAAACCATATTGTCAAACCCTGCTAGAAGAAGCAAATCAGCCATGTACTACTAGTAAAGAGGGAGGGATGTGAGGGGAGCGAGCAGCAATGGGTAGCCCATAGAACACCTTATGTTTTTTTTTCCTTTTTTTCAGTTTATTAAATATTTTTAGTACACACCGTGAGATATAAAATTACAACACTGTTCATGTTTAGAGGTTTCGTCACATAGTGTTCCAGCACCCCGCCCTCCACCAGTGCCCATTTCCCACCACCAATGTCCCAAATTCCCTCCCCCTCCCACAGCCTGCCTAAATGGTTGGTTCTTTATCTCTTTTCTCTCTATCCCTCTCTCTCTCTTTTCCTTCTCTTACATTGTGGGTTGGACTACATACACTTAGAGGCCATCGTGTGCAATTTTTTGCCTGTATTTAATGCTCAGTTCTAGGTTGGTATTAACCCTGTCGATATTTTTTTATCTTTTTGCCTGTATTTAATGCTCAGTTCTAGCTTGGCATTAGTACCCTCGACAATTGTTAGCACACTGTTCCATTTTCTGTCTTACCTAGCCTCTGACTCCCACACGTTTGTGATAATTTCCACCTTTGACAAGACCTCCTGATATATGTTTCACTTGACCTTGGATATTGGTATCAAAATATGTACATATATATTTATGTTATGCAGATAAATGCAGTCATTCTGTATCTGTCTCTCTCCTTCTGGCTAATTTCGTTCAACATAATCTTCTCCATGTCCATCCATTTATAGGCAAATTTTATAACTTCATTTTTCCTAACAGCTGCATAGTACTCCATTGTGTAGATGTACCAAAGCTTTTTATCCAGTCATCGATTTTCGGGCACTCTGGTTGCTTCCAGATTCTGGCTATTGTGAATAATGCTGCTATGAACATAAAAGTAGGGATGGTGTTTCCGCTGCATATTTTTGGTTTCCCAGAGTAGATTCCCAGGAGTGGTATGGCGGGGTCAAATGGGAGTTCAATTTCTAGTCTTTGGAGGAATGTCCATATTGTTTTCCAAAAAGGCTGTACCAGCCGGCATTCCCACCAACAATGGATGAGTGTCCGCTTTTCCCCACATCCACGCCAGCACTTGTTGTTCTTGCTCTTTTGAATATGTGCCAAGAACACCTTATGTTTATCAGCCTTTAAGTCACAGGTTGTGGTTGTGCAAAGCATATTCTGGAATGCTCCTTGGAGTGACTGATAGTTTTCAAAGCCCATAATTGTTTTACTTTTTATTTTTAGTAAACTCAGGACTCCTCTCTAGGTCCCATGTAGCTCTTTTTCCCCACTCTTTAAATCCTTCCCGTGTGTGTGTGTGTGTGTGTGTGTGTGTGTGTGTGTGTGTGTGCTGGAGCTGAGGGCAATTCTCCCATGAAGTATTAGGAGCCCTGGTGATAAGCCAATCAGATATGTGGTTCGATGCAGGGTCAGGCGATGGGTAGCTCATCCCTGCAGAGCCAGGATTACCTGGGTAATCTCTCTTGCGTGGTGGTGCTCAGGACTCTTCAGGACTACTCTTGGGGCATCATGTGATTCTGGGGAATAAATCAGGTTGACTGCATGCAAGGCATACAAAACTTACTCACTGTGTTATCTCTCTGGTCCCTATATCTTTTTCATTTGACCAATTATATTAGTAAACTATAACCTTACTTCAACCTTTATAGAACTCTCTCATTGTGTTCTAGAGGTAACAGAGCATAACTGTACTTTTGGATGCATTACTGTACTTTCAACAACCTGCAAGTAGCTAAACTCTTGAAATAAATATCCTCTTCCAATTAAAGCATTTTTTTAGGGTTCAGCAATTGATTTCAGTTTTTTCACTTGTTCTTTGAAGTCATGGAAATAGCTCAGTATTTCTAGCCAGACTCAAATTCTCAAATTATACTGTGGGTGTAGGGGGAAGTACTTGTGCAGAATTTCCAAAGCTTGAAGAGTGACCTTGAAAATACAGATTCTATCCCCCAGTTCTAATAGTTTGAATAAGAATCTCCAGGGGAACGGCCAAGGGAATACATAACATTGGCAGAAATGTACTCTTGCTATTAGGCAAGTTTGGGGAACTCTCTCTCTCTCTCTCTCTCTCTCTCTCTGAGTTACTGATATAGAGAAAGATTAATGAAGACAGGCAGACAGACATGAGTTTCTTTTTCATCATTTGTATTTCTTTGGTTTTGGCAAAGTGAACTTCAGGCCTTACTTTTCTAATCTGTAGACTAAGGATAACACAAATGTCAGAAAATGAGACTGAAAATATTTGATAACCAGAATGGAGTGGCAATAGCCAGTCAAAATCAGCACTGGTGAGGCATCAACTTTCTAATTGCTAGTTCATGGAGGGGAGAAGATATTAGTGATGAGAGCCTGGGTAACTAGGGGTTCAGGTGGGGGGGGCAGTGGGAAGACTGAGTCAGTGGCTATATACTGTCCTTTGAGAAAATAGGGCAACATTATCACAGTTGAGAGTGCTCTATTTGTATGACCATCAGCCGGTAGTCCTGTATAAATGAAATGGAGCTGTAAATAGTTTTGAAAAAACCTTAAAAACACAATGCTTAATTTCTCATAGGTATTCAACACATTACTATTATTATTCTGTCTTTTTTGGAGGGGGACAGTCCTCACTGTGTGACACTTAATGGCACTTGTGGGGAGGAGTAGGACTCAGCCTGGGCCTCACATAGACAAGGTGTGCATTCCTTCACATTCCTGACCTCCCATTCATATTTTTAAATGACTTGTATGGTACTTGTTTTACTTCAGATATGAACCAAGCCAGACTAAAGAATTTCAGAAGCAAAAGTCCAAAGATATTACTGGGGCTTCTTAAATAGGATTGTAACCAGATTTTTATGTGAACAGCAAAGGAATGGGAAGTTCTTGGAGTAGATAGATATTAGATCTATCAGACCCTGTATCTGTGGAGATCAGACAGAGATCTGAAAGGCAGGTGGGAAGATTAATAAGGATAAATGTTAAGAGTTCTAGATGAAGGGGCTGAAGCAATATACTAGCAGGTAGGCCATTTGCCTTGCATGTGTCTGAACTGGGTTCAGTCCCCAGCATCTCATATGGTGCCCTGTGCATGGTCAGGAGTAATTCATGAGTACACAGCCAAGAGCAACTCCTGAGCAGTGCTAGGTGTGACCAAATAGTTCCCTACCCAAAATGAGTCTAGATGTAGAGATAGGGTACAAATTAGGCGATGGTCATAGTGATGGTTGAGTGACAGGAGCCAATGTTGGGAAAAAGTTGGGTGTGTGAGTCACAGTGACATGTGAACATGTGACATGTAACATATCACTGATGTGTTATGGAGACCGGAGAGATAGTACAGCAGGTAGGGCATTTGCCTTGCACGCAGCTGACCCAGGTCCTATCCCTGGCATCCCAAATAGTCACCTGATCACCACCAGGAGTAATTCCTGAGTGCAGAGCCAGAAGTCACCCTTGAGAATTGCCGGGTGTGACCCAGAAAGCAAAAAAAAAAAAGAAAAAAAGTTTATATTAGAGACCCTAGAGTTCCCTCTGTCTTTGGAGGCTGGTTTCCCTGGATAGAGCAATCTGTAGCCTAGAGACTAAGTCTAGGCAGGGATTTCTGCCTATATGGCAGGAGTCCAATTTAGCACTGTAAACTCCAGAGAGAGTTGATGGAGTAGGTGAGAGGTCATGGCCGTGATTTGCAGACCCAGGAAGAGGATCTGCCAGCAAGCATGGAATATGTTCACCTTCTTTTGTCTACTCTACGGCTCTCTTGGTCTCTAACCCCTATTTTCCTTATCCCATTCACATTTGTTCTTCAGGTTCTATAGGCCAACTCTATTGTCTTAGCCCGTGGACCTGCCCACAAATTGCTCCTGGGCTGTCAGTGAACCAGAGACAGAGATACATGGGGGTAGAGCTGCTACCAGCTCTCCCTGTGCTCAGCTGATCCTGAGGGTCCAGGAGGAAGTGTGGGTTCTGATCCTGGCCCTCCACCCCAATAGAGCCTCGGAAGAAGCCAGAGGAACCCTCGCACCATGATGGCAGCCATTTTCAATGTTCGGATTCCACAGCTTGTCAGAGCTCCACCCAAGAGAGAAGCTGATCTCAAACCCAACTCGTCAGAACCTCACTCTAGAGAGAAGCCTATTTCAAGTGCAGGCATGCTGGTCTCAGCAGCTAAAGTCACCGGGCTTCCGTAGAGGTGGAGCTGGGGTCCCTTTCCCCTACCTCTGTCTCGTCCAGGAGGCCTGGTGGACCCACCCATGAACTGCTCCCAGGCTGTTGGCCATGAACCAGCCAGAGACACAGATACACAGGGAAGAGCTGCTACCACTCTCCCTGTTGTGCACGGCTGCTTTGTGGCCACACGGTACATCAGTAAATGCAAGAACTGAGAGCCTACCTGTTGCAGGACACCTCTGCATCTGCCCTGGATTGCCTCCTGCAGATCACTTTGTAGATAGGGGGGTAGTTAAATGTGGCAGTTTATCTGACCATGTATTCTGTACTGGCTGGTATAAATATTCTTTCATGCTACCACAATCATTGTGGGACTAGCTAGATCTTACCAGCATATTTGCCTGTCCACGTTGGATCTCTAAGTAATTAGACTAGAGAGAAATGCTATTTGCCTCCAAGCAAGCAAGCATAGCTCCCTGATTACTCAAAGGCAACTAAAATACAAAACTACTGTGAAGAAGAAGAGACTCTTGTGAAGGCTTGGAGAAATATTTAACTGGCATTAGTATAGTCTTTGGTACAGAGACATGCCATCTCAGAAACCCCCTTCTCTACCCTATAAAGGCATTTCCAGGCAGATCTTGGCTCAAAACAACATATAAAAGGGCCTAGGTGAGGTGCTGGGAGAAATTACCTGAGGGCATTTGACCCTCCCTGCTTCCCATAATAGTGGGAGGTCTGCGTTGCAGGGGTATAAAACTAGGCTGCTTCCTCTCTGGCTCTCTCTTTTTAGGCTCTCTCTTTGTGGGCTCGCACTCTTCTTGGAAGTCTTGTCTTCGTCTCCTTTATTACAGGGACTTAACATGTGGTGGCCACCATCTTGGCCTACATGTGGCTGGGGGTCTAGCCTGGAATCCTAAGCACAGGGTTTTACTGCTGATTTATATGCCTAAATCTGTGGTAAGTAAAAGCATTTCAAAACCTGCACTGGATTCCTAAGTTTTCATCCATTCCCCGCCGGCTTCAGAGGTAGGAAACTCACTTCCTGGTACTGTTGGGGACCCCGGCAGCACCTCTGACACCTACCTACTACCAAGAATATCCCACCTACACTGAAGAGCCTGGCAAGCTACCCGTGTCATATTCCATATGCCAAAAACAGTAACAATAATAGACCTCATTTCCATGACCTGAGTGAATAATTTGAGGTTCTTCATGTTCATGGAGCGAGCAGATGCCCTTGGGTTACACTAGCACTTGACAGGGGAGGAATAGAGATGTCACTGGCACCTGAATTGATGAACAACGGGAAGACTAGTGATACAAGTGATTGTCTTAGTCAGGTGTTATGTCCACATTTAAGGGGAGCAGACTATTTGTATAAAGTTCCACTGTTTTCATCTCTCTCTTGGAGTGGATGAGTGGGGAGGAAACCAACGGACAGTGCCCAGAGATCCCAAGAAGTCCACTGGGCCAATGCTCCATCCAGGCTTGGGCCCAGGGATACCTAAGTTATCTTCCTAAGCCTGAAAACACCACTCTCAATGACAGCCTGCAATCCCAGCAGAAGGAGAAGAAATGCAGCTGTGGACAACTGCGTGGGAGTGGGAGAGCTGCTGGAGCCAACACTGAGAAAGTTTCATTTCATAACCTAAGGCAGAATTGATTGCTCTCACCCTTGCCATCTGTGAGAAAGAAGTGATTGTAGCAAGAAGCTGCTCAGGAACAAGAAACTAAAACTGCGAAACAGTGGTTCAGAAGCCTCTGGAGGAGGCATGTATTGGTCTGAGTACTTAACAACCTCGGTAGTCTCCCTTTACTTCATTTACCCCAGGGGAGTGTTGGTGTGAAATAATGGGGGAACGTTTCCTCACACCATTCTTAGCAAACTTAGCAAATTATCTCCTGGTTGCTTGCATTTCTAGGCTTTGACTGAGTTGGTGACTAGACTTCCTTACAAGGTGGACCTCAATGAATTAGGACATGCTGATTTACTTATATCTTTAAATAAATTCTTTAGGCAACCCGCCCCTTTAAGAATGGTCACAGATGGGGCCGGAGTGATAGTCCAGCAGGGAGGGCGCCCGGGTTCAATCCCCAGCATCCCATATGGTCCCCCTGAGCACCGCCAGGAGTAATTCATGAGTGCAGAGCCAGGAGAAACCCTGAGGCATTGCTGGGTGTGACCCCCTGCCCCCCAAAAAAAGAATGGTCACAGTTAAGCTGAAGTTGGTGAGTTCTGGCTGGAAAACCAGCTTCTGCTTCCACTAAATACTTGGCATTCTAAAATATTACAGTTATATTACCACTGTTGATTGTGTTCATTTGTGTTGGCCATTCATTGTATAATTCAGAATTATGTTAAAAAATTTTAATGTGTCTGGATGTTTCTAAGATATGGACAACTCAATATTTCTAGTCTGTGCATACATGCTACCTAAGAGCTATGAGTCATATTTGCCTTGAAAGAAATAGCACTTAGGGCCTGTCAGTCATATCAGTTGTAAGAAACATAGAATTCTTTGAGAATTACCCTGCCTCATCCTCACATCTAAATATAGCTAACAGGCTGGAGGGTATAAGGAGCATCGCCAAGCTGTATTTTAAAAGTGGTGCAATTGCATTAGTCAATGCAAATATAAAGCTCAAGGTCATTTTACCTACATATTTCAAATATATAATCTTGATTCAGTGAAAATTTATACAACAGTATGAATAAGGAATACATCTAAGGATATGGCCCAGTTCATAAAGTCATCGTTATGTCAACAACCCCGTATTTTTGCTTTAATGGGTCTCTCTGCCTGATTTGAGGCCCTGGGCATGGTATGGGGCTCCCAGTCTCCATTTGGCCTTTGCCCAACCTCTGAAAACAGCCTCATCACTTTCTTCTCCAGATTTGAGTCTATTTTTCAGACTCCAGGTTAAGAATTCCAAATTAAGAATGAACTGTGTGTTTGCAGATTATTGGCTGTATATTTTTTAGAGTCAGTTAAAATATGTGAGAAGTTGGAGTTAATGTCAGTACAGCCTGATGGAAAGAAATTCTCCTTTAACACTGACTCTGACATGCCTAATTAAGATTGGGTTACAGTCCCTCACATAAATAAAAACAAAAGTGTTGTTCTGGTTCTACTATACTAATAACGTAAAACTCATTTTCCAGGAACCACTTCCTTGGGTTCAGCCCTGACTTCATGTGTGTGCATGAGTGAGAGTGTGTGTGTGTGTGTTTGTGTAATCTTCCTGTATGAGCTTCCATTTACCTATTATACAGTTACAATTGCCAAGCAATACTTGGATTTTTCTAGCACATTATTGCTAAGAGCGCCAGTAAAGGAACCCTATTGTGCCCTAATATCACTGATTATATTTGTATCAGTGTCTATAGAGGTTGTAACAACAGCCTGAACAATGGACAGTACCATTAAATTAGCACAATTTTGCAGCATTGCCTGGCAGAAACTCACACTAAATCCAAGAGGTTATTCAACCCTATCCAATATGATTACTCTATAAATATTTGCCCAAGCTCAGCACCAGCCGTTATATCACTAATCACACACAGGTTTGTTATAGCAAAGACCCCAGTGTCAGCAATTTGAAAAACAAAGCTAATTAGTTTTGATTTAGGGATGGGAAGACTTATTAAGTTGAAAGTGAACAGTTTGAATGCTATAGCAGCTATTTAGAGAACATCTGAATGTGAGAGAGATTTCCTGTTGTTTGCATAGGATTTTGAGAAGGGATGGAAGTGAATTCTAGGCAAAGAAGATGAGGTTTACATGAAAACCAGAGGCAACAATAATTATAACTTATATGAGGGCTGGGGCTATAGAGCAACCCTTAAACAATCCCTAAATTCCATTTCCATACTTCTGCAGGGAAACAGTACACTTTCCATGCAACCAGCTTGAGGACAAACCTTTGCTGTTTTACAGACATGTCACTGACCTTAAACTCTTCCAGGACAGAACTCTGCTCCCTGTGACAGCATTCACCCTTATTATTTGCTTTGGAGGCAACATGTAAGTCTCTTATCCCTTGATTCTTCTGCTACTGATGTGGATTGTGGTCCTTAGAATTCTATTTTACAGTTTTTGAGGGGTCCCTAGTGAAACTTTGGGGGCTCAGGGACTCTCCTGCTAAGTCTATGTCTGGTGGTACCAGTCTAATAATTTGGTGCTTAAGCCAGGTGATGTGCTTACCTGGGTCTTGTGGGGATCTTAGGGTGTGTGGCACCAGATCACAAACGGCAGCGTTGGGGGCAGGGGATTGTTCTACCAGGAATATAGGTTAGGGTCTCAAACATGCAAGTAGTGTGCTCAAGTACTTAACCCATTGTTTGAGGTTATTAAATATTATGGTTAGAGGCTTGCCATCAGTTATTTTAGGGAAATACAAGTCACGGCAACAATGAGATGAAATCACGCAATTCACGGCAACATGGATGGAACTGGAAGACATCATGTTAAATTAAGTAAGCCAGAAGAAGGATAAACGCAGAGTGATATCACTCATATGTATCACTGTATCACTGCCTTCCCGTTCATCATCGATTTGCTGGAGCGGGCCCCAGTAACATCTCCATATGTCCTGTATCATGCTAGTAGAGCCCAAGGCATCTTCTTGCTCCAGGAACATAAAGAGCCTCAATCCATTCCGGAATGAGGTCTATAATTGTTACTGGTATTTGGCATATATATCAAATACAACAGGGGTAGCTTGCCAGGCTCTGCCGTGCAGGTAGCATACTCTTGTAGGCATCTCTAAGTCCAGCATTTATTGATGAACCGCTGCGGCCGCAAGCAGCCACGCTGAGCTGGGCACCTGATAGGCTGTTCTGCTGGGTGGAGGTCTGACGAGAGAGAAGTCCGGATGTGGAAAATGGAGGCCCTCATGGAGTGGGGGGGTCGTCTGGCTTGTTGCAAGGCTGTGCTGGGATGGTGGGCCAGGGCTAGAACCCACCATCCCTCCCGGGCGCCTCGTGAGCGACTGGTCACAGGGAGAGCCAGTAGCAGCTCTGCCCCATGTCTGCGAGTCTCTGGACCAGCATACCTGAGCCGGATTTAAGAAAGACTGCTGCAGGGTGGAACTCGATGAGCCGGGCGCTGATAGGCTGTTCTGCTGGGTGGAGGTCTGACGAGAGAGAAGTCCGGATGTGGAAAATGGAGGCCCTCATGGAGTGGGGGGGTCATCTGGCTTGTTGCGAGGCTCTGCTGGGATGGTGGGCCAGGGCTAGAACCCACCATCTCTCCCGGGCGCCTCGTGAGCGGCTGGTCACAGGTAGAGCCAGTAGCAGCTCTGCCTCATGTCTGTGAGTCTCTCCACTCATATGTAGTATCTAGAATAACTGGATGAGGGAATGCAATGTTTTAAAGGGGAAATGCTTGATCAACCTTGGCCCCAGAGTATGGGGAAGAGCAGGAAAGAGAGAGTGGCGGGGAGAAGGAAAAGAGACAGATAAGAAACAACAGGGGCCAAGTCATTGGGGTTAAGGAGTGATTAAATCAAACACCCAAATCACGGAGTCAGCAACCCTGAAATCAATAGACCCAAACTTAAACAACCGAACTTAGGAAAGGTGCCTGTCAAGAGGGCAGGCTGGAGGGGGAGTTGCAGTGGAAATATGGGAGAGAATGTGGCACCATTGGTGGAGGGAAGCTGACACTAGTGATGGGATCAGTGTTGCAATATCGTATGTCTAAAACTCAACTATGAAGAAGTTTATAAATCACAGTGCTTTAATCAGATTTAAAATATTGCTGTTAGGGGATAGAGATATAGCAGGTGGGGCTGTTGCTGGGATGTGGCTGGCCTGGGCTTGATCCCTGGCATCCCCCTAGAGACCTAAGCCTGCCAGGAGTGATCCTTGAGAACAAATCTAGGACTGAGCTCTGAGAATCATCACAGGTGGCTCAAAAAACTCCCAAAAATTGTTATTAGAGAGCCATAAAAATAGGGAGTAGTGTGCTTGCCTTGCACACAGCTGACCTGGGTTTGATACTCTGCACTGCATACAACCCTTCTGAGTCTACTAGTAGTGATCCCAGAGAAAAAAAAGCCAGGAGTGAGCCCTGAGCATGGCCGGTGTGGTCTAAAAATCCAGAAATTATTTATTATTATTATTATTATTATTATTATTATTATTAGAGAGTTTGTATCACTTGTCTTCCCATTGTTCATGGGTTTGCTCAAGCAGGTGCCAGTAATGTCTCCAATCGTGCCTGTGCTAGTGTAGCTCAAGGGCATCTGCTCACTCCAAGAACACTAAGAGCCTCAAACCATTCATTCAGGCCATGGGAATGAGGTCTATTATTGTTACTGTTCTTGGCATATTGAATACAACACGAGTAGCTTGCCAGGATCTACCGTGTGGGCAGATATTCTCAGTAGTAGGTAGGCCGCAAAGCAGCTGCACACAATGGGGAGAGCCAGTAGCAGCTCTTCCTCAGTTTGTATCCATTTAAAATGTTTTATATTACCTGAGTTTTAGTGGCATATATCTTTGTTGGCACTAATAATACAGTACTATTAATTTCAGCTTTTGAGACATTGGAAAGATATCTACTCTGAGAAATAACAGGAAATAATAAAATAAATTAGCCCATAAATTGGGCCAAGCACAGTAACTTTAAATAAGATCTCCTTTCGTTTAATATATGTAACAATTTTATTTGGTAAGGCTCATATTTCTCCTTTAAAGATAAGGAGACTTCAAACCCAGTGTCATTAAACACATTTTAGGGGTTAGGGTTGGGCCACGCTGGTAGTACTTGTGGTTTACTACTGCTCTATGATGAGAGGTTACTCCTGGCAGAGCTCAAGGAACTATCTGTAGTGCCAGGAATCGAACCAGGGTTGGCCATGTGTAAGCCAAGTGCCCTACCTGCTGTATTGGCTTGATGGCCTGAGACCCAATGAGGCTGAAAAACAGCTAAAGTCAGCTTAGTTTCTTCCATCGACACGGAGATATTGGACCAGCTCTTTACCTTGATTTTCATGGGCATCCTCCAAGAAAAGAAGCAGGTGAGATCACAGATCTCTACTTTGTAAAGTCATAAATCCCCTCAATAAAAATAGCATTTTCCTATAATATACATTTATTATGTCATATGTATATATATATACAACTCAGACTTGCATATACTAGTATATATATATATATATATACACTATCATTCATTAGAATGATATATATATTTCTATCATTAGATAGAAACTCATTGTTTTGTAAATTTTATGCCAAGTTACATTACAATATAAATTCTACTTAATTTCACTTTCAACTGAATGGATTAAGATTCCTTTGTAGAAACCGTAGATTAAATAATCATTATCACTTCCTATAAGGTTCTAGATTTATGCTTCTAGATTGAGAAAAAAAAAAGGCACTGGTGAAAATCTTTTTGGCATGAGTAAATTCTGAGAGAGGAGCCAAAGAAACCTGGAAATATTAGGCCAGGAAAGTTCAGTTGACAGTCTTGGGCAATGTAGTGAACACAATGGGAAAAATACAAAAAGGGAGGGAGGGAGAGAGAGAAGGAGGGGGAGAGAGAGAGGGAGGGGGAGAGAGAGAGAGAGAAGAAAAATACCAGTCATTAGAGACAGAATGAGGGGCGGTGGGGAAGGGCATGTGGCAAGAAATGTACACTGGTAGATGGATGGGTGTTGGCACATTGTATGACTGAAATCAATCAGGAACAGCCTTGTAACTGAATATCTCATGGTGATTCAATTAAAAAAAATAAAGTAAAAATAATAGAAAATAATAAAAATAAATATCCCTTATATCACTTGTCTTCCCATTGTTCATCAATTTGCTTGAGTGGGTGCCAATCACATCTCCATTTGTCTCTGTTGTGTGCTAGTGTAGCCCAAGGGCATCTGCTCGGTCCAGAACACCAAGAGCCTCGAACCATATGTTCAGATCATGGGTATGAGGTCTATAGTTGTTACTGTTTTTGGTATATCAAATACACAGGTAGCTTGCCAGGTTCTGCTGTGTGGACAGGATACTCTTGGTAGTAGGTAGGCTCTCAGTTCTTGCATTTACTGACATACCATGTGGCTGCAAAGCAGCAGCACACAACAGGGAGAGCTGTTAGCAGCTCTGCCCAGTGTATCTCTGTCTCTGGTTCACAGTTGACTGCCTGGGAGCAATTCGTGGGCAGTTTCACCAGGCCTCTCAAATGGGACAGAGGTGGGGGAAAGGGACCCAAGCTCCATTTCCATAGAAGTCCGATGACTTTAGCTGCTGAGACAGCATGGCTTGAAATATGCTTCTCTCTAGGGTGGGACTCTGAGGAGCTGGGTTTGAGATCGGCTTCTCTCTTGGGTGGAGCTCTGGCAAGCTGTGGATTCTGGATGTTGAAAATGGCTGCCATCATGGTGCTGGGGTTCCTCTGACTTCTTCTGAGGCTCTATTGGGTTGGTGGGCCAGGGCCAGAATAATAAATAATAAATAAAACAAAAATAAATAAAAAACCAAAAAAGACAATGAGAAAATCAATATGTGGGAAAGAAGGAAGGGTCAAAGGAGGTGATTCTGATGATAATTATAGAAACAATAGTACAATAGGAATATTTCCATATGTTGTTTCAATTACTTTTCGTGCATACATTTTTTAATTGGTCTCAGAGGGGCTAGGACTATCCCAGTGACATTCACATCCTCAGGTCAGGCCCTATTCAATGTTAGGGTCTGAGAATGTGTAGTGCCAGGCACTGCCAGGGCTATTTTGGTGGGAAGAGCAATTCCCATACTGAACTGGGATCCTGCACGCCAAAGTATATTTGATGATCCACAGGTTCGTTCTCTCCTGCATCTGTATTTATGGGGTTTTGAGAGGGGATGTGCCATACCTGGCTGCGGTCTAGAGCCTTCTACTGGCTCTGTGCTCAGATATCACACCTGGCAGTGCTCAGGGGATGAGATGTGATGCTGGAGATTGAACTGGGGTTGACTACAGACAAGGCAAGCATGTTGATACCTATACTATCTCTCCCACCCCATGTTTTTGAAATAATCTCAACAAGCTGTTGAGGATGGCAATATTGTTATATCTCCATAAGATATGGAGGAAAGTGGAGAAGATATTCAGGAAGAACCAAAGCAGAGCTGCCAATAGAAACTTGATCCAATCTCTTAGAGAATCTATGTGCACACATAGAGTAGCCAATTTGGGGGGAATCTGAGCTGGATATTCTGATGGTTGTCATGTAAAATGTTCGAACAGTTATGCAGATGGGGGGTAGAGAGTGAACAAGTCCATGTTTTAGCCTGCCTTGGAATGTAGGAAACTTCCATGCCCTTTTCACAAAAGATCACAAAACAGACATTGTCCAGGTTCCCAAGGAAATCCGGGCTGACTTTTCTTGCCATGTGAGCTACTGTCTTCCTCATGTATTCCCCTAAGACTTGCTTGATGATTACAAATAAAAAGCATGTGAGAATATGCCAATTAAATAAAAACAAGATGTCTTAAAGAGTTTTTTCTAATGTAATGATAATATACTCTATAAATCAATCTAACAAACTCCATTGGAAATAATTTTGTAAGCATTCTCTATACAAACGCATTACCCCCTTTATATCAGTCTAAATTTATCTCCCAGCATTTCTGACTCTTCCTTACTTCCATCATTGCTCCTATATATCAGTGATGACAAGAAGTGCTGGCTTCTTCAAAAGCATTTGTGTGTGCATGTGTGTGTGTGTGTGGGTGTGTGTGTATGTGTGTCTGTGTGTTTTCTCCACCATATTGTTCTTTTCCTAAACTATAGAAGCTGGTCAACTGAGCACTTAGTCCTTTGTTGTATGAATACTTGGGAAATGTGTATCAGCAAAGAAAAAGAAAGAGGCATTACTTCAATTTATTGTTAGATGTCTAAGACAGAATGCGAATTGACAAGTCAAGGATTTTTCCCTATAGGTTGAACAAGGCACAAAGCAACAAAACAAACAGAATAAGGGTGAAAACTTAGAGACAGGTTTCCAAAGGCAGGGGAGTTCTTGACTGTACCTCCAGATTTAAACAAATTTTCATCAGCTATGAAAGGAGAAACAATGTAGGTGATGCACAAACAATCAAATAACATTGATAACTTGCACTGGGAAGTGATAGCCATTGGGGAATAGAGGTGCTTGATCAGGAAGATTTCTGTGGATATGATATAAAAGCCTGATCATAGGCTCTGAACTGTGTGGTACAAACAGAGGGTAGGAGCTGTAGAATTTGAATTGGCTGTATGTTACAATCTGGAATTTGGCCAAAGAGCAGTATTCTAACTGAACCTTAGAGTTAGGAAATACATGTTCTAGCAATTAGCTAAGTGATCTTAGAAAATGAAGGGAATGATCAGAAGTTCTCAAACTTTTTGATCTATAGTTCCATTTTCAAAAGAATATTACTTTGTGCCCATCCTGGAAATCAACACACTAAAATTTAGGCAAACAAAAGGTAAACCCCCAAACACACTGAAAGTTACAATCTCTCACTCTAGGTTAGTAGAGATCTGTCCCAGAAAAACTTCTTGGATAAACTGAGAAATGCAGGATTCCATGGGTTCAAATTCAGGAATTTTTGTTTTGGGGGCCACACCTGGTGTTACTCAGTGTTTGACTCCTGGTTCTATACTCAAAGATTACTCCTTATAGATTCAGGGGACCATCTGGGGTGTTGGGGATCGAACCTGGGTCAGTTGCATGCAAAGCAAGTGCCATATCTGCTATCCTAGCTTTCTAGCCTGGAGATTCAGGAATTTCTTAACCAAGGAGTACGTATTTGCTGGAATGACAAAGGATTTTAGGCTGAGACATGCATATCTTGCTTTAAGGTGAAGGTAATTGGAAGGTATTTTCTACTTTTTAAAAAATGTGGATTTTGATGGGGAAGATGGTAATGATAAACCCAAGATCTCATATTTGTGAACCAGTGCTCCATCTCAGAACTCTACCCTTGCCCTAAAAATAAGAGTATGAAATACAATCAAACTGGGGTCTGTTTTATTTACATGAACACAAGAACTAAAATAATTTATATTTTTTAGCAAATAACCCTAGATGCTAAATGATTTGTGTCTTTGAAGGTATTTGAAAATATCTTGTGAAATAAAACCACTAAAGTATTTTGGTAAAGAAATTAATGAAATATTAGATTTCTGATAAAATAATTTACTATTATATTTTATATTATGAGATAAAACATCTTGATGGGTATTTCCAAAAGTAAAAATAAGTGGAAGAAAGAAATATATGTGATAAGGATGCCTCTAAGCCAGAGAAAATAATTATCCTCATTTGGTTTAATCTTCCTAACACATGCACATACACACACACACAAACACACACACACACACACACACACACATATATATATATATGCATTCATGTTGTTTTCCAATAAACTATGTCCCTCTAATTATATACTGTATAATTAAAAGTGAGTAAGAATAGCCTAGTGGAAGTGCTAAAGTCTTACAAAAGTAATCAAATTACAAGATAATGTAAATGTGAATAAACCTGCTACAAAAGTTTAGGAGAGAATGAAGTAACTTTTAATTGGGTGAAAACTTCAGAATAGAGGCAAAATTGGAGCTAGATCAGACCGTATAGATTGTTTTGACATTCTTATAGAAGACAATCAGAAGAGGCATAGCCAAGGGGGAAAAGTGAGAACTGAAAATAAGAGATACAGACTCTCCCCCATAATCTGTCATTTGCTTCGCAAGCCTTGGAATTTCATAACAGGAATGGATCATTTGTCTAGAGCCTAGGGATGTGACTCAGTGGAAGGGTGCCATTATTAAGGGGAGGACATTGAGGGCTTGAGTTCTTTAAAAAAACTCTATTCCACCACATACTCCAAAGGAAAAAAATATTATTATTGCTTCCAAGCTGGAGATGGCTTTGTCTCTATGTATATTCACATTCTGCCCCTTGAGGTGTTGCAGGTGTGGCTGCGATGCCCGGCTGTGTCAGCAGGTGGCAGACAGGAGACAGGCTTGTCTACACCCATGTCTCTGCCCTGTGGGCCCTGGATGGTTGATTGCTGACATAGAAAAAGACTGGGCCCCCTGAGATGAACCCAGAGCCACGGCAGAGCCTGGCAAGCTACCTGTGGTGTATTCGATATGCCAAAAATAGCAACAATAATGGACCTCATTCCCAACGAATGGAAACGTTACTGGTGCCCACTCAAGCAAATCAATGAACAACAAGAAGACAAGTGATACAAGTGATTCCACTTCCCATCCCTTCCTTTTCCTTTGTTCCAATGAGCAAAAATCACTGTAGTGGTTCTGGGAACCACTCTAGCTGCTTGTATACAGATACAAGCAACTTGCTGCCCCATGCTTGCGAGGCAGGTGCTTTGCCATGGGCCGTCCCAAAACCCTGGGACTTGCGTTCTACACCAAACACCAGCCCACACAGTAAGTGTGATATGGGGATCCCCATACCTTCAATCAAGAGACAGATCTCTGATGCATAACCCAGCTTGTGACAGCATTGCTGCCAAATGTGCAAACCCTTGTCCCGCCATGTCACTGCAACAATAGCCAAAGGAAGGGAAGGCAGAGTCATTTATCTCCTGATCCCTTGAGCTAATGAACTATTTGGGCATCCCTAAGCTATAGACGACACAGGCTGTGGGCCAAAGGGGCTGAGGGTGTTGGCAGACAGTTCATTGCTGTCAATTTGGAGCTGCCAGTTTCAGATCTTGTGAGGCAAGAAAGAACTCTTGTAGAATCTGGGGTTCAAACCCTGGGCTGTATTTCCCTTACAAGAGAACAGAAGGCCATTGATCTCACAAAGAGAGGCAGACCTAGACAGCTTGGTTGCCGGTCGGCACCAAAAGATCATATTAGAAAAGAGAAGCCTTTCCTTAGAAATCTTGTGTAGACTGGACCACAAAAGAGTGTGCACGTGAAAAGGGAGACTTCACAGCAGGATCTGAAAGCAACATGAGGCATAGGTTTCGCTGGACACAAAAGGAGCAAGAGCATGCTGGAGAAAAATTCATTCTGAAGAGTTACTGACAGTGCTTGGTTATTGAATTATTGCTACTTTCTTCCCTTAAAGAAACCAGAACTATAAATAAAGTCTACTGTCCATGGATTGTTTTATTAGTCATTTAACAAGCATATGACTGTGCTCAAGGGACCCTACCATTCTAATCTATTTATTCGAGCCTGGCTCAATGCCCTCTCACGAGTTCCCGAAGGACAAGAGTCCAAGTGCGAAGACTTTAGGAAGAACTGAACATTCTACTGAAAGCTGACTGGAAAGCAGGAGCTCTTTTACATATCATGCCCGAGACCCTTACTGGTCACATCTGAAGCTCTACTTCTTCATCAGCTTCCTCTCCTGTTTCTCAGCACTTTCCCCAGCATCTCATTCAGACCATCCAGTGCTGGAAAACTAGGTTCTGCTCCAGCCACTTTCTCTCTCTCTCTCTTACATAGAACTATTTAAACACTCTCCCTTTTTAGGTTGTACTATTTTTAAGGAGTTTAAGAATTGTAAATTATATTTTTTCCAATACAAATGAAAAAGAAAAGTTTCTTTTTATATAGAGAGACAGATATTTGCTTTCAAAATACCTGTTTTGCAATTTTCCACCAATTCCTTATATTCTTTGTAATGAAAGTAACTATGGAACTACTTTGGGTACCACCAATGTGACACCAAGAGTTGACCACAGCAGGTAAGAAGATCAATCCCATTTCTTAAGTATATCTTGCCTTTGGAAATCTTATCTGAAAGATGAGGTAGGAAAGAAAATGAGTTAAAATAATCAAATTTCTGGGGCTAGAGCTATAATCCAGTGGGTAGGGCGTTTGCCTTGCATGTGGCCAACCCAGGTTTGCTACCCTGGCATCCCATATGGTCCCTCAAACACTGCCAGGAGTAACTCCTGAGTGCAGAGCCATAAATAACCCCTGAGCATTGCTAGATGTGACTCTATTCTACTTCCAAAAAGCAAAATAATAATAATAATAATAAATAAAAATATAATAAAATTTCTTATATTCCACTATGTCGTTTTAGGAGAAAAGTATGTAATCAGATCTATGCTTTGGAAAGTCAAACAGGAAGTGCTATAAGGTATATGATATGAGTAGGGAAAGTGGTTAAAGTTGGAGCATCCGATGCAAAATCTTGGTCCCGTGAAAGGTATCTACTGAGGAGGCCCCTGAGCTCTTTCAGCAATTGTGCTGTTTCCCTCCTGTTGACAGTGTAATTCTGCTTCAGTTTTCCACCCAGGAAGACTGTGCTTAGTAAAGAAAATATGAGTCATATGATCCACGTGAAGGTAGAACTCTTCATTTTTTAGCTTTATGCATTGGGATTCTGATTTAGACATCAAACCACTGCATGTGCTGGCATGGGACTCTTGCTTGGCCAATAAGGGGAAATATTTTAGACATGTTACTGTTAAATAAAATATTGCAATATGAATATTTCAAAATAGAAGCATCTGTGAGACATCAGCTGGGTTTTGAACTCTCACCTTTATTTTTTTAAATCATATGACCTCTCGAGGGCATTTAATTTATGTTCTTTATTCTTTATTTCTGCTCTGCCGGGTGTACCTGTGTCTTAGGCTCAAGCATTCCTGGGCTTGAAATACTCTCCTCTGAAGGGCGGGTATCTGCAGGGGCGGGTCCTTGTAGGCTGGGTTTCTGACAAGCTGGGCTGGAGACTGGATTAATCTGTGGGCTGGAGACTGGATTAATATGCTGGGGGAGATCTTACCAGCTGCAGAGTGTGGATGGTGACACAGATCGCTGCCAGCAAGGTGTGGGGTTTCTCTGGGCTCCTCCGAGGCTCCATCGGGATGGTGGACTCGGGTCGGAAGTTGCTCTCGTGGTCCATGGAATGCAGGGGGTTCAACGGGGAAAGCTGGTTTCTGCTAAAACCTGAGCTGCGCAGGAGGAAGAGAGCGGCATGGAATGCCTTCAAAGGCATCGAAGAAATAGCTAAAAGGACAAAGAACCTCCGGCTCCGGGCACATCTCTTCGACTCTACCGGTTCTCCCTGCATTAACATACGCCTCAGAAACCTGGGCCCTACGAAAGCAGGATGAGAATGCTATTCGGGTCTCCCAGAGAGGCATCGAAAGAGCTATGCTTGGAATATCACGTCTCACTCAAGTGAGTGAAGGAATCTGGAGTTCTGACCTCCGTCGCTATTCCAGAATCAGGGGCGCTGTCTTGTTTGCCAAGGCATCGAAAATCAGATGGGCTGGACATGTAATGCGATTTGGAGACAACCGCTGGACTAGAGCCGTTACCAACTGGATCCCACGGGATGTCAAAAGATCACGTGGCTGCCCACCTACAAGATGGTCAGACTTCCTTGTTAAGACCCTGAAGGAACGGTTTGAGGCTCTTCATATTCCTGAATCAACCAGATGCCATTGGTCTACATTGGCACGTGATAGGGTCCAATGGAAATGTTACTTGCGCCCGCTCGAGCAAATCGATGAATAACGGGATTCAAGTGATCAAGTGATTCTTTATTTATTCATTGAGGTTTGGGGGTCATACCTAATAGTGCTCAGGGCTTGCACTTGACTCTATGCTCAGAGATTATCCTGGCAATGTTTGAGTGACCATATGTTGTATTGGGATTGAGCCAGTATTAGAGTTAATTCCAATATTATAGGAAGATTGACTGACCAGGGTCAGATAAAGCAGCATTTAGTTGTAATGGTGTTACTCCAAGTAGTTCCATAGAGGCTTTCATTACAAGTAACTGAGGCACAGGGTCTGCTGTGCAAGACCCTTGCTTAATGTAAGAGCAAGCACTTACTTTAATCTCTGTGCTATCTCTCTGGCTCTAGTAGATTTTTTGACGGGGAGAAGGTTATACCTGGTGGTGCTCAAGGGTTACTCCTGGCTCTGCACTCAGGGATTACTCCTGGCAGTGTGTTTAGTCCAGTGGTGGACCATATGGGATGCCAGAGATTGAATCAGGGTTGACTGTGTGCAAGGCAAATGCCCTCCCCACTGTACTATCACTCAGCCCCCTAGAACTTTTTAATTAAAAAGAAATTGGGGGAGGCAGAAAAAATAGAACAGGTAAAGAATTTGCTTTGCATGCAGCCAACCTGCGTTCAATCCTTGGCACTTCATATGGTCCCCTGAGCCCACCAGGCGAGATCCCTGAGTGCAAAGCCAGGAGTAAGTTCTGAACACCACTGCCAGGCGTGGGCCCCAAAGAAAACAAACATTAGAAAGCTAGGCCAATAATGTGGGAGGCAGTTTCTGTTGTAGAGGGCACTGCCAGGTGTGGCCCCCAAAGAAAACAAACATTAGGATGCTAGGCCAATGGTGTGGGAGGCAGTTTCTATTGTAAAGGGCACCGCCAGTGTGGCCCCCCAAACAAACAAACACTAGAATGCTAGGCAAATGGTGTGGGAGGCAGTTCCTGCTATAGAGGCAGGCTGTGTGTGTGTGGGGGTGGGCAAAAAGGGAATCTGGGGACTTTGGTGGAGGAAAATAGACCCTGGTGAAGGGATTGATGTTGGACCATCATATGCCTGAAACTTAATAATGAATAAGTTTGTGATTCACAGTGATTCAATAGAAAATGAAAAAAAGAAATAAAAGAAAGTGTGGGTGAGAAAAGCCTCGTAAGCAGTGTTCAGGGGTCCATATATCTCTCCAGGAAGTGCCTGGGGTTGGGGGTGGTAAACTCAGTCCTCTGTTCTGGTAAGGCACAAACTCCTGACCCTGAGCAATCTCTCCAGGCCCAATACTTTAATTTTCTAATATACAAAAGGTAGAAGAAAATACTTGCCCTAATGTGTTTTTTATTTCATACTACATTTTGAAGTGACAAAAATTTACAAAAATATAAATATTTATATTTAATGTAAACAGTGTTACCTTCCCAATACCGAGGTGCCAATCTCTCCCGAACATGGTCCGTAAGTCCAGCCCCGTTGGTAACCTCAGTTCTGTGATCATTATTGTGTAATTTTAAGAATTCAAACACCAGTAGGAGAATAGATGCTTGGATAAAATAAAACTAAGCATTATAAAAATTTAAAGGGATAAAAGGTCAACATAGCAAACAGGAATTATCTTGCTCTTTGGTTCTGATGACCCCTACCTGGCTGTGTTGACAAGAAAATGTTTTATTTATATAAATTCTGTATCTTATCTCCATTTTCCACATCCGGACTTCTCTCTCGTCAGACTCCACCCAGCAGACCAGCCTATCACAGCCTGGCTCATGTGGCATAGCGGCAGCGCCGGTTCATCAATAAATGCTGGACTTAGAGATGCCTACAAGAGTATGCTACCTGCACTGCAGAGCCTGGCAAGCTACCCGTGTTGTATTTGATATGCCAAATACCAGTAACAATTATAGACCTCATTTCGGAATGGATTGAGGCTCTTTATGTTCCTGGAGCAAGCAGATGCCCTTGGGCTCTCCTAGCATGAGACAGGACATATGGAGATGTTACTGGGGCCGCTCGAGCAAATCGATGATGAACGGGAAGATACAGTGAAATTATGTGTCCCTGTCTATTAATGATTATGTGCTCGATAATTTTTAGTTGCAAAGCTGTTCATAGTTGGGTTTTGGTCTTGTTAGTTGTCACTTGTCTTCCCGTTGTTCATAGATTTGCTCAAGCAGTAACATCTCCATACGTCCTGTCACATGCTAGTGTAGCCCAAGAGCTTCTGCTTGCTCCAGGACCACAAAGAGCCTCAAACCATTCCTTCAGGTCATGGGAATGAGGTCTATAATTGTTACTGGGTTTTGGCATATCAAATACGACACAGGTAGCTTTCCAGGCTCTGCTGTGCAGGTGGTATACTCTCAGTAGTAGGCGCTCATCTTGTGCATTTACTGATGAACTGCAATGAGGAGAGATCGGCTTTTCTCTTGGGTGGAGCTCTGACGAGCTGTGGAGTCCGGATGTCGAAAATGGCGGCCCTCATGGTGTGGGGGTTCCTCTGTCTTCTTGCAAGGCTCTATTGGGATGGCGGGCCAGGGCTATAACCCGCCTTCCCTCCCGGGTGCCCTCTTGATCAGCTGGGCACATGGAGAACCAGTAGCAGCTCTGCTCTGTGTGTCTGAGTCTGTGTTTTAGTCATACCATGTTCTAATACCCATCTAATACTACTGGACATTTTCCACCACCAAAGTCCCCTGTTTCCCTCCCTGCCTTCATGTCCAGTCAGCCTCTATGTCAGGTACTTTTCTTCTCTCTCTCCCTCCTTCCCTCTTTCTCTCTCTCTTTTTTTTTTTGAATGCAATGTTTTGAATGCAATTCAAAACATATTGCATTATGTTTTGCAGTATAGGTATTGAGGGTTTATTATATATCCCTTTACCTATTTTCAACACTCAGTTCTTGTCTAGAGTGATTATTTCCAATTATCATTGTCTTATTGGTGTGTGAACTGCCCTCCCCCATCCCTTCCACTTGTGGCAAGCTTCCATCCGCAGACCAGTCCTCTTGGCCCTTGTTTTTATTATCCATGTGGATTAGTGTCATTTTGTGCTTTTTAATATTCCACAGATGAATGCAATCATTCTGCATCTCACTTCTTTTTATCATGCTTTATTCTTGAAGTGGGTAAAATGTTAAGAAACTTTTGTATAGATTTATATTATGTCTAAGAATAAAACTTGGTGACTTGGTTTTGTCTTCTTGAATAATGGAACAATTTCCAAGGATATGGACCAAAGTTATGCTCTCTGCGGTGTTGCTCTGTGCTAGCCTTCAGTACTGCACAGCCCAATATTGAATCATCTTAGTGCGCCAGTCTCTGTCTTCCAGCATTAGTGCTATACTGTTGTACTGCTGCTACCGCTGATCTATCTGTTCTAGAAAGAAACAGGCTTTCATTTCCAGGACTGTCATATCAGGAGTTCTCACATGAACACAAAGATTCACTCTGTTATTGCACATCATAGAACTCATGCCTGTAGCTGGAAAATACAAGGCTTTGGTGTAGGCATTTGCTTGTTTGACAGTTCTGTTCTAAATTTTGAAACTAGTGGTACTGAGAAGTGCCTGTCTAACAATGGTATACCAGAGCTTAGTCATGCAAAATAATTATTGTTCACGGTTCCTTAGCTGAAGTCAATAGCTCCATGCAGAACACAACACAATGCAGAGATCTAAGGTTACTAAATCAAAAACTGAGAAAAAGAAGAATTTTAAACAAGTTTGGCAGGAAAAAAGTCTGTTCTATAAGATTTACTAAGTGATTCCTCTCAGCACATACAGGGTTCTCATTCTCAAAAAGGATCTATGATAGAAATGATAGAAATTTTTATTAGTATATATGGTAATTGTAGTCAGTAAATTTATATGATGCCAAGGAACAAAAATAATTTTAGTTTATTAGCAAATGGCGCATAACATGTGCTTTCCTAAATCTCAGTCATCTTTTCAGGTTTACTTCTGTGAAATCAGAGCCTTGAAGCCTGCAATATATCATCTCCATGGAATGAATTGATCAAATAACCTAATAATATAACTACAATTTTGGGGTCGAAATAGCAGGATGCCTCCTCTGGACTTTATTTAGCAGGGTCCATGAATCAGTGGAGTGGAGTTTGCTGGGCGAGTCAATAATAATTCCACAATGAAGAATTATGTCTCCATGTTGCCTGAAACATTTGCCAAAGAATCTTGGCAAGATTAGGTGGAGCTGCTTCACTGCTTGCAGTGAAGGATGATGTCCTTCTTTTCTGGCAGGGTCACAACCAGCAGTGCTCAGGGCTGATTTTAAGTGCGAAGATCAGTGAGTTTAGGCAAACATAAACTCTCATGTCACCTATATCCTGAACATTTCCATCACTCCATGAAGTACTCTTATGTCTCTTTGCTGTTACTTCATTTGACTAGAGAGAATGGCTCTTCTCACTTATATTACCCGAGATTGGTTTTACTTGTTCTTCTGCTTCATATAAACTAAACCATTTGGGTCTCATTCCTTTACTTACCAGAGTGTTATGTTCAGTCATGTAGTTTTATGGATCAGACGTTTCTTAAAGTGTGTGTGTGTGTGTGTGTGTGTATATACAACATATATATATATATATATATATATATATATATATGTTGCTCAGAAATGAACCCAGAGTCTCACAAGTAAGGCATGTGTTCTACCACAGAACCTACATTGCTGGCCCTGTTTATGTTTTTATGGTGATTTATTTAATTTCTATATATTAATATACACAATTTCTTTTCAAATTTCTACTTTTACATAGGCACATTCTCCCCAGTTTGCAGTGAGTATAATTAAAACTGAATTTTTTCTTGAAAAGTCTTTTATTTATGTCTTTATTTCTCCTAGGTAATTCTTTGGTGTGAAATGGTTGGACTATAGAAAAGCTGAATGTTTATTTTTATAAGAAACTACAAGACAGTTTTCACCATGTGGGTGTTCCATTTTATATGTTTACAGACAATGTAGCAGAAGAATCTCTTTCCCTCACAACCTCATCAATTTGTGAATTTGTGTATATTTTTCACTCTTGCTCTTCTAATGTTCAGAGAGAAGTAACGCATTATGGTTTCGATTTACATTTCTTTTTTTCCCCCTCTTTTTTGGGTCACACCCAGCAAGCTCAGGGGTTACTCTTAGCTCTGCTCTCAAGAATTACTCCTGGCAGTGCTTGGGGGACCATATGGGATGCCAGAGATCGAACCTGAGTTGGCTGCAAGCAAGGCAAGTGCCCTACCCGCTTGCATTTTGCTCCCCCGATTTCCATGTCTTTCAAGATTAGTGACATTGAACATCTCTATATGTGCTTTTCACCCATGAATATATCTTCTGTGAAGTTCCTATCCAAATCTCAAGCACTTTGCTATTATAATTAAATATTTTATCTTTGTTATCATTACAGGTATTCTTTCTATGTTTTGCATACAGTACTTTATCAGATACATATTTTGAGAAGATTGTTCCCAAATTGTGATTTGCCTATTTGTTTTCCAAACAAGCATATACCATGAGCAATAGACGTTCATTATCATGAGGTGTCAGTGTCCTTTTTCCCTTATGCTTTTTTGTGTCGTCTAAGAAGTGGTTATCTGCCCTGAGGCCATAAAGATTTATGCTCATACTCCATCTTGAATTAAGTTTTGCATATATTTCATTCTTAATATGGTTATGTAGTTGTTCCAGTTCCATTTTTTTGAGATTTTTTTCCTTATTGGCTTATTTGTTGGAAAGAATCAGCCAATTAAATATAAGGCTATCTATAAGTTATATATAAATCTATATCTAAACTCAGATACATGAGGCAGAGCTGCTACCTTCTCTCCCTGTGCTCAGCTGATCATAAGGCATCTGGGTGGGAAGGCAGAATCTAGCCCTGGCCTGCCATTCCAATAGAGCCTCGTAAGAAGCCAGAGGAACCCCCAAATCATGAGGGCAGTCATTTTTAACATCCGGACTCCACAGCTCATCAGAACTCCACCCAAGAGAAAAGCCAATCTCTCTTCGGTTCATCAGTAAATTCACGGGATGAGAGCTTACTACTGAGAGTATATCACACACATGGTAGAGTCTGGTAAGCTACCCATGTCGTATTTGATATGCCAAAAACCAGTAATGATTAAAGACCTCATTCCTATGACCTGAAGGAATGGTTTGAGGCTCTTTGTGTTCCCCGGAGTGAGCAGATGCCCTTGGGCTACACAAGCAAGGGACAGGATGTATGGAGATGTTACTGGTGCCCGCTCGAGCAAATCAATGAACAATGGGAAGACAAGTGATACAAGTGATAGCTAAACTATTCTGTTCTCTATTTGTGTTTCCTTTATTGTAGACTTAATTAGATTCCCAAGTGTTATCAAATTTCAAGTACTTTTCTCACTGTGGCTATACTTTGCCTCACACACCTAATAAATTCAGGGTTTATTTCTATGGTTATTACATCTCCAAACATCTCTGAGTCTTGAGTGTCCTTCTATCAAGCAGGGAAAGTAAGAACTCCATTAGAGTGTTCTATGAGAAATAAATAAATCGTATACATTTAACACTTTCTAATTCTAAACTAATAATTAACAGAGAAAGTTAATTTTAGGGGCCAGGAGAGATAGTACAGTGGGTAAAGCATGGCTTTGCATGTGGCAGTGGTTGATCCCTGGCACAGCATAGGGTCCCCATGTCCTGCTGCCAGTGACCCCCCAGAACACAGCCAAGAGGGAGCCCTGAGCGCTTCTAGATGTAGCCAAGCTCCCACCCCAAAGAAAAATCTTAATTTTATTTCATCTTTTTGCTGTTATAAATCTCAGGACATGCTCTCATATATGTTTACTAAAATTTCCAAGAAAGATAGGCACTCAGATGTTATGTCTAATCTGTGAATTTAAGGAAATACAAAGATTTGAGATGGTCAGAAGGAATGAAAGTGTCTTCTGAATTCTTCCCACTTTATAGAAGACTCCCCTGGACTTGGGGCGAGGGGACAGTCCTTTCCCACACTCTCCCTTGTCTCTTTATACCAGAGTCCTAATGCTTTATTTTCCCAGACCACTTTTATTTGATCTCCTTTTTCTCTAATGTGGTAGCTAAGTTTTTTTTTTTTTGCTGAATGACCTTTGCTCTTCCAATGACCTTTTAACTCTTCCAGTTACATAATATTTACTATGGATTTACTTATACTGACCCTTGAATTGAGTTTCTCTGAGTTCATTAGAGGCTAAACGTGGTAGTGAGAAGAGTTGGAAGTCCAATTATACTTCCCTTATTTTCAATATTAAAGCAATATGAATAATTCTTCTTTCTCTACCTCCCTCTTCTGAGAGCCTCTAATAGAGCTGAATAGAAAATGTCATGCTTTAATGCCCGAGTTTTGAGGTGACTACAAGAGTATCTCATCCACACGGCAGAGCCTGGCAAGCAACCCGTGTCATATTTGACATGCCAAATACCAGCAACAATTATAGACCTCATTCCCATGACCTGATGGAATGGTTTGAGGCTCTTTATGTTCCTGGAGTGGGCTGATGCCCTTGGGTTATCTCACACATGACAGGACTTATGAGATGTTACTGGTGCCTACTCTAGTAAATCGATGATCTACGGAAATCAAGTGATCAGGAAAATGTCAATTCTTCACAATCCTTCCTCTCTCTACCCTAGTTGATAGGCAATTAATTTAATTTCTAGGCTAAAATATTTTCTTTCGCATGCTTAGCACATCCTATGACTTTTGGAGACCTTTCTGTTCATGGGATTGTAAATTCCTTGAACATAAGTATTGGATGCAGTTTATTTTAGTTTCAGATTTTAGCATCAAACCAAGTGCCTTGTATTCACAACATAATGTCTATTGAATTAAATTTATCACATTCAAGTGCTGATTATGATGCTCAAGACAGGACACACATTTCTTAGTCAACAAGACTTGTTCTTGGGTCTTGGATTACTATGCCCAAGACAGGACACATATTTCTTAGTCAACAAGACTTGTTCTTGGGTCTTGGAAGGCAGGACTCAGTCTTTATTGATTGATTAGTCTTTGATAGAAAAACTCAGTATTTATTGATTGATCAGTTAATAGTTTGAATGAATTTTACAATTATAATATCAGATGAATCAAGTATCTTTCAAAACTAAGTTAGAATGGCTCAATCAGACTTCTGTGATCAACTTATTGAAATAATAGCTCCCTTTACCTTTTCCATGCTGTTGTCTATAGGATTTGAGCTGTATCACCTCACAACAAAGGAATGACACTAAATACTTGTAGCATGTGGTTCCCTTGGTGAACACTCGTGATAGACTTATCTCTAGTTCTGTCCTATCCTCGTAGGGCTACAACCTGCTTCCAGGGTGCTGCATTCAGATGGGAGAGTAAATACAGCTTTCAAAAATACACAGCTATGACAATAAGGTACCAATAGCTTTGGGTGTTAGATTTCTCAGTATGGGACGTGCAGGGCTACTCAGGGTGGACTCCTGGCTCTGTGCTCATCCTCCTGGTGGTGCAGGTGAGGGGGCTGAGGTGGTGCAGGGGCTGGAACCAGGAGGCCTCATGCAAGGGCCTCACACGATATGTTTATATAAAAATTATTTTCAGGACTAAGATAATTTTTGTTCCCTAGAACAAATCGATCATTCTTTTTTATTTATTTTATTTTATTTGGTGGAGTATGAACTTGCTTGTCAAATCTCATACTAGTCCAAGGACATCCCACAAGGCCTAAGAGATGAAAAAAAAGGTGGTAAATGTGTAAGAAACATTATCCTGTGAGAGGTACCACAGCTGAGATACTTAATAGGACATTCTTGAGCAAGTCAGGGAGCTAGATTAAACTGTGGTGAGGAACAGAAAGTTTGGGAATAGTTTTGCTAAGGTTCCGCTCTGCTACCGCTAAACCCAGACTAACCCCACTGTGCAACGATCTGCGCCTCCACTTACTTCCATTTAGGCTCCTGACCAGGAGGGGAGAGCCAGGGAGCAAAGGGTTTGGGATCCAGGCTCAGAGCCTGATTGCCCGACCTATATTTTACCGAGGCCTTGCAGACAGTTTCTTTTATCTCCCTGGAGATTCCAAAGTCCCATAAAACTTTGGCTGCCTTCAAATTTCAACAGTAAGATGCAAAGTCCTTTTCAGCTACTTACACGCTGACCTCCCCCTTTCTAACAGGTTAGGGGTCACAGGCGGGGTCGCTCACAGCCTGGGCGGTTCCGGGATTGCAGAGCGGGGCGGGGGCTTGGCGAGCCCGGGAGGAAATTGACAGGAAATCCACAGGCTGGAGAAAACCCGGCTGAGCAGGGACGGTCCTGCAGTGCGCGCTACCGGCCCGCTGAGACCCTCTCGGACGCCCACTCACGGTTAGTGCTGGGGCCACGGGGGCAGGGCCAGGGTCTGCAGGGCCAGGGTCTGCAGAGCGGGGTGAGGAGGCAGACGCCCTGGCCAGCGTGCGCCTTCTGTACCCAGGCACTTGTTAGAGTTTGCTCGGGACTTGCGTCCTCTGAAGGTAAGTGGGTCCAGCTCCGGGAAGGGAAGGACGCGTGGGTTGATTTGCGAGCTGCTTCTTCACAAGACACAGGAGCATTCAGACAGAAAGGCGCTTTGGAAGTGCTGGAGTTGAAGCAAGCAAGCAAGCAAGCAAACTGGTATCTCCAGTGTCGGTAGATCCTGCACTCTGGTTTCAGGGCAGGTTGGTGGTTGCACGCTCTGAAAACACAGGGCTGGCTCCTTGTGCATGGCTGAGGGAGGCAGGAGCGACCCCAGCAAGTTTGAAGAATGAGGACTGTGATGTAGCAACATGTAGCAATAACAACAACAACAACAACAACAACAACAACAACAACAACAATAATAATAATAACCAAGTGCAGGCCAATATGGATTCCGTTCTGTGATGTTAGCATGGCTAGAAAGTCAAGGGGAGCTTCCTTTTGGAGCGGAAGCCAGTGCAAGAAGGGGAGACAGGGAAAGTGCGGGGTTAAGGCAGGCAGACCTCAGACGCTGTTGCTGTGGTAGCGCAGCTGACCGCGAGTGCCCCCCCACCTCCAGCTTCTCTTGAACTGGTGAGTCCAGACCCCGCGTTCTCCTTTTCCCTGCAGTTTGGCCGGGAGCTCCCGCAGGCCCCAGCACAGTGCGGTCTAGCCTAAGTTCCCTGCAGGCCTGCCCTCTCCTCACGTGGAGCCTCACCTCTGCCGCTGGAACCAGAGTTCAGCGCAAATTGCGGTTGCTGCCCCCGCTGCTCCCCCGTAAGAGGCCTGTGTGTGTCTTGGTCATAGTTGGTCAGTTTTTAAAATGACAGATGGGTTCGCGTTTGAACATTGCTCGCAGGCAGACAAGGATAGGATTTCCAAGGGCTCACTTTCAAGCAGCAGTTGCTGTTTTGTTTTGTCTTGGGGCCACACCTGGCTGTGATTGATTCTTACTCCTGGCTCTGTGTTAGGGATCACTCCTGGTGGAGCTCCAGGGACTATAATGGGTGCGGGCTCCAACCCAGGACTGACAGTGCAAGCCACGCGCTTTGAGCTCTCACCATTTCTCAGGGAAACCAGGTTTATGAACCGCTGAAGCTAGCAAGGAGGCCGGCCCTGGGAACGGCTTCACCCCTTGGCCCCAGGACCCCCAGCCTTGCCCTCCCAGAGCCTGGCCCCTGAAGCCCCTTTTGTCTGTGATTGCCTCTGAGATCAGATTTTCAGACCTGGTGGCCCCTTCAGAAAGTTCAGAATTGTTCAGCTATAAAGAATTTTTTTATTCTTCCTTCCCCCTTTGGTTGGTTTCAGAAAGAATAAAAGTTGCAGAGTCATGGCCTTGGCCATGTGTGCCCAGATTTTCTGTTTTCGCAATGTTGACAGAGGTAGATAGTCATAAAAGAGGCGGGACTTTGCTCTTCCAGGCCAGGAGCTTGTAAGGAGCAGAGGAATAGTCCTTATCTCAAGAAGAGGTTCAAGGATGATAGATAATGCAGAGGCTTGGCAGGGAGGGTCCGGGGAAACCAGGTAAGGGTGACCTCTGACATTCCAAGCCCACCAAGTAAGGGTGACCTCTGACATTCCAAGCCCACCAAGTAAGGGTGACCTCTGACATTCCAAGCCCACCAAGTAAGGGTGACCTCTGACAGTCCAAGCCCACCGAATGCCAGCAGTCTTGTAACCTTAGCCTCAATGTTAGCTAACCCTCAAGCTGAAGTTTGTGAGCCGATATGAATTTAAATCAGATTATTTTCTCTGCTTCCCCTCACTTCAGTTCCCTTTTATGTTTGAGATCAGTGTGGCTTGCTCTGGAGCCTTGAGTGAGATCAGGAGAGAAAGCTCTTTGAAAACTCAGTGTATCCTGAGAGCTAGGGGCTGGGTTGACTCAACATTTAGGTGACGCAAATGGGTCCCTGCTCTTCCCGAACAGGAGCACAGCTTTCCTCTTTAATGCGCACAAGAATCCTGTGAGGTGTGGGGAGTCCTAGCTTTCCATCAGGTGAGTGGACCTAGAAGTAAAATCGCAGCTCTCAGCCGTGGTGGCCCAGGGACCCTCTGATTCCCAGGGTCTGCTCGTGCTCAGCATGCTGCCCCTGTGCTCTCAAAGGTGCATGGTTTACACTTGTCACGTGGTGGTGGGGGGCATTCAGTTAGGACAGAGAAGGGACCACTAGGACAATGATAATTGGAAATGATCACTCTGGGTAGAACTGAGTACTGAAACTAGGTAAAGGGTTACACATAATAACCTTAGAATGTGTATTAGAAACTATAATGAGAGAGACACAGAGAGAGACAGAGAGAGAGACAGAGAGAGAGAGAGAGAAGAAAAGTATCTGCCATAGAGGAAACTGGGGGTGGGTGATGGGAGGGGAAACTGTGGACACTGGTGGTGGGAGATGCGCACTAGTGAAGGGGTGGATGTTGGAACACTATGACAAACCCAATCATGATCAACTTTTAACAGAGTATCGCATGATGATTCAATAAAAAACAAATGAATTAAAAAACAAAACCGAGAGAAGAAGAGCCAGAGCCTGGTGTCTGCTGAGCTAGGTGGAGGTTTTCTCAATCGTACTCACTACTGAGGGACAAGAAGCCCCACACTGACCAAATGCCACCATCCATATCACACCTGATTTCCTGTAATTCATAGCCACAGTGCCTGCTGCTCCTGGTATGGGACTATTCCAAGACAATTCCAACCCCTAATAGTCTCCCCTCTTCCTGTGTCTGTTACCTGCCCTCCTCTGCCTTGCCCTGCTGGTGATAAGCTCCAGGGTCTGACTCTGCCTACGGTGCTCGGACATGATTCCAGCTCCATGCGATTTACTAAGAAATCAGCTTTGAAAAAGCAAGTCTAGGCCAAGAACACTTTTGTACCTACATGAGTTGGGAGTCCTGAGTGTTAAGGTCTCACCTGAGATTGGGAGGTGAGCCTGGACTGGTAAACATGGGCCCAGGACCTGGGGTGGGGGTAGTTAACAAAGATGTGTCTGCCAGTTTCCTTGGCCTTCAAGCTAAGGGGTTCAGCCACATTCCTGAAGATTGAGCAACTCTCTTTGTATGAGGACACTTGTGTTGTGTGGTCACACTTAAAGAAACAGCCTCCTATTTCTTACTCTGATCCCTCAGTCCTTGACATCTCTTTGTTCTCTGGTGTGTGTGTGTGTGTGTGTGTGTGTGTGTGTGTGTGTGTGTGTGTATTATGGAAGCTGTTTTGTTGTTGTTTTTGGCACTTTCCACTTCCACTGAGAGGGAACATTCTCTGGATATTGAGAACATTCTCTTTCCTTGTCCAATAAAGTCTATTCAAAGACAGCATCAGTATGACCTACATAGACTCTTTTTTGGAGATTATTGGTAGTGACGCTATTTGATAAACTTTTCTTATCCTTATTATGATCACCACCTAAGATGTCTATTCTGTTGCATAGAAGTCAGATTTCCCTTATCAAGGGGGTTTCTTCTGAGTCTAAAGGCCTGTGCCGTTTGCCTGGTTTGATCTTCACCGTCTTCATAGAACAAACATAGATACCATACACACTATTCAAACCCTTGCCCTGCAAAGTTATAATTCTGTGCTTTCAGGACGACTGACTTGAGGAAGAGCTATGTTTGTTTCATTTCTTAAACTATATCAATGAAAAGCACATCCTTTATCTGCCCTTTAAAATGGGAGCTACTTAGGAACCTTGGTTTCATTAACTGCAAAACAAGAACACTAGTCTCTCCTCATGCATGCTTGAAAGATGAAAGAAGAACAAGGAGTTCCAGCAGGGGCAGCCCCAGAATTCCGTCTTTGTCTCTGAGTAAGAAGCAGCAGATTGCAGCCTTCTGAAAGTGATAACGTGGTGTGCTTCGAGCAGGCCACGTGAGGCCAGAGACTTGGATTTAGTGGTCTGAGCCTCCCACCTCTAGTTCTCAGCTTGTTCTTCTTTGAAATGAACATAAGTGTGAGATTGCTGATGTTAGAGTTATAAAGCTGGTGTAAGTTGTGCATATGCGGCGTTGGCTGCATTGTGTGTGTTGTAAACTCATATAATTAAATATCTATGCTGTGACTTATATTACTCTTAACTGTAACATATAGACAATGATGGTTCCGGTAACAGAGTACATAAAGATCTACAGATAATTGGTAGATAAACAGAGTGATGAGAATTTTCTAGATGTCAGTATAATAAAGTTGCATCCACAGATTGTTTTAAAATTAGAACAGAGATTCCAAATTTATTTGGCCTATTGCCCTCTTCTCAGAAAACTATCACTTGGTGCTCCACTGGGAATCTACTTTCTTTAAGGAAACACATGGTAAGTCCCCCAGTTGCACCTGAAGCTTCTATAGTCCCCTGAATAATTTCAGAAGTTTGGGGAGAAATACTGTCGGCTTTAGGAAATATAGAAGAAGCGAAGTGTATTAAATAGCAATGAAGATTGAGTCTCAGAAAGAATTTGCGTTTATGTAGAAGGGAGAAGTAGATAGCTTTACTGGAATAAGAGATTATGATTATTCTTTAAATGAATGCCAGATAAGGCAGGGAGTTTAAGACTTTAAGTTTTCCCCTAAGTTGCTATCCACTTTGAAAGTCTTCTGAGCCCATTCTCGTTCATACTTCCCACTCTGGTCTCCCATTCCATGCGGTAGAAAGTGAAGTCGCTAGCAGAGTTAGATCAAGTTAAACCTCCCTTCCTACTGTCAGAGCGCCTTTCCTCTACCCATCTGTTGACGTTAATGGTGTCCAGTCATGGCAGGAATGATGATCACGAAGACAACAAACTTAAATTTCACGAGAGATTTTCACACGCCAGGTGCTGTGCCAAGCAAATTCTCTGTGTTCCGTTAGTTCAGTTCTGAATACAAGCTTATAAGTTAGCAGCTCTTACTATTCCCATTTTATAGATGAAAACATTGACTCTCAAAGTGGCTAACATTCTTTATCAAGGTTAGAAGTTAAACGATGAGTGCTGTGTTGAAATCCTGGGGGCTGAGGTTTTGGCTATTACTAAATAAGAAGAAGCTCCCAACTGAATTGGGTGTCCTAGAACACATTGTTCCTAATCAAAGTGTGGCACTAAAACAGATGTGCCTTATTTCTAAAGAGATCAGTCCCATCTCTTGCCAGTGTTTTGTATCCCAACTGTGGACCATCTTGATGCAAACATTGCATCTTGGTTTGTCTCACAGTGTTTGATCTGACACTTTTGTTTGCAATATGCCTACATTTTCTTTTTTACCATTTATTGCCTGATGTTTATATAGCATATAACCAGAACTCACATGGAAATGAAAAAGAATTCTATTGTGATTTCATCTGCAAGTAAGTCAATATATTTAATTTTGCTTACATTTTTGCTTTACATTTTTTAAATTTCAGGCATTTTGATTTATGAAACTGCTGATGGTAGGGTTTCAGTTTATACAATGTTCCCACAATCACATCATTTAATAGAGTGCTCCCCAGTCCACCCACCTTTTTTTTTTTTGTACTGCTCCCACTCCCCACTATGGTAAACTTAGTTCTATAGACCAGTTCTTAGGTTCTGTTGTTTTTGTTTTTTTTGAGTTTTTTTAGTTTTTTTTTTTTTTTTGCTTTTTAGGCCACACCCAGCAATGCTCAGGGGTTACTCCTGGCTCTGCACTCAGGAATTACTCCTGGCGGTGCTCGGGGAACCATATGGGATGCCGGGGATGAACCCGGCCGGCATGGGCTGGCTGCGTGCAAAGGCAAACGCCCTACCCACTGGGATATTGCTCTGGCCCTGGTTCTGTTGTTTTTGGCCACTTGTTAGTCCCTTCTTGGTTTACTTGATCTCCCACTCATGAGAGAGATTGTGTGCTGTGTGTTCTAGTCTACTTGTGTCCTCTCCTTAAGCTTTTAACTTCATTCAACATGATCCAGCCACATAGCAGCAAATCGTATGATTTCATCTTTTTATTGTTGTGTGGTATTCCTTTGGACACACACACACACACATACACACATACACATACAAAGAGATATAATAGTTCCTCTATACAGTCACCCGTTCTTAAGATCTTTTCAAGAGCAGTTCACTAAAGGCTGCGTATTAGCACACAAAGCGATCAAGTTATATAAAAGTGTTAATATCTGCTCTCCCTGTCTTGTCCCACCTTTCTAAAATTTTAGACCCCAACTGAAAAAATGGTTGATGTCAGCCAGTTAAAAGGAAAATGAAGCATTCATGGCCTTCCTCCTCCCTACGCGGCAATTATTCTCTTAAAAATGATGTTTATGAGTACTGTCACTGCAATACATAGAGTCACAAAAAGGTAAGACATTTGGAGGCAGACTTTTCTTTTTAAGAGCTGGAAACCTGGACTAGGGGTAACATAAGGACATTGGGGAGGGTGATGGATGTTTTGGTGGTGGTGGAAAGTGGGTATAGCAATTTGGTGCATTCACGCCATTAACATAAACAGGTTTGTAACCGCTAACCTAATCTACAATAAAAATAAAAGAAGTTCTGGAAAGCGATGTTCTTTACCTGTTTTGGTCAAGTTCAGTGGCATATTATAAAATGCTGCTCTTGAAGTGTGCGATTCTTTGTGGTGGACAGATCTGATCTATGTGCCAAAAAGTTGCTTTTTCCCAGAAACCCGTAACTAAACTAAATATGAGCTAAATTGTTTATGATCACTTTTGCCCTTTTTGCCCTGCTATCTATTTTACATATGAGGTTGTTGGCATCTCAGTTTCCAGGAAACTTTCTGCAATATTGCAGATCATTTTGCCTACTAGCATTTAGAAAATCATCATTTTCCAGAGAATTAACTAGTCTTTCCAGCTCTACTACAGTTGGGGGGAGAAATTCTTATTCTCTTCCTTATTAAGAAGGCAGTTCTTATTCTTCTGATAGTCTCTCATGATGGAGACAGAGCATCTGAGTTTTATGGAAATGGTTTATCATCCCCAAAGTAGTATTTCCTCTACATCCTTACTGTGTAAACACTCCTTGAATGTCATAGGTAAATTCCGCAATCCACTTTGGATTTATAGAAATCAGTTGTAAAGTGAATATCCAGCTTTTCTATCCAGCATTGTAAGGATGATGTTTTAAAAAAAATCTGAAGACCTGCTAAAGTGGTAGAAAGATTTTGGAATTTACCTATGACATTCAAGTAGGGGTTGCACAGTAAGGAATTAGAGGAACAACTACTTTGAGGATGTTAAACCATTTCCATGGGGATGACCCGTGTGCTTATTCAGCAGCTTTCTAGAAACCACCTTTCTCCCTCTCTCGCCTTCTGGCTGTCTTAGTTCTTGTCCTGTATTCTCTTCCTTTGGGGCTGTATTGTGACTAGAACTCACAGTCACCTAAGGTGTTTCCTCATTACTGACTTGAGGTTCTTCTAGGATAGTTTGAGTTCTATTGGGACGTTTGCACTTTCATGAGAACACATAGATGTTTCTGGTCTCTGATGGGGCAAGGTGAGAGAAAATCAGGCTACCATGTGATGCTTACCTTCCGGTCAGTGTTGGCTTCAAGAAACAACATAATACCCATGAGACAGTGACTGACCCTTTGAAAAAAAGGAAGGGAATTCAGGCTGGCATGGCAGGGCCCGTATGTGTCTCTCTTTCAGGTCACTAGATCACTTTACTTGGCTAGCATTATAGCATGAGCATTGGTCTGTCCATTGAACTGATGAGAAACTGAAGGCCAGAGAGGTCACATGGTTTTTACAGTTTTCACATCAGGACAGGGTGAAACTGCAACTTCACTTTGCAAATTCACTTTGGCTTCCACCCAAGTCTCCTGCACTTTCCACTGTAATGATTTATTTACTTAATACACACAAAATCACTTTTATTGAATATATCATGTGTGGATATATTCTTTCACACACGATGCATTCTACACAAACATTTCTTTCAGGAACAAGCCAGCCAGATCTGACCTCACGTGCCGATACTGAATCTCACCCTGCCTCTCTAATGGTTCATCCCCACATCTTTATCAGGAACAAATGCTCATAACATAGGAAGGATAGAGTAGGGATGGCTCAGTGGTGGAAAAAATCCTGCTTTCCAACACGAGGCCATGAGGCTCATCCTTGGTGCTCCCCACTTGTACCAAGTAAAGTACTTGCAGCTCTGTTGTCTGGGACCTCCCTGCACCACCACAGGATATATGATATCCTGTGATACACAGCCAGATGTATTCCAGCCCTGCAGCCCAAACAATGTGGTGATCCTGAACAAGTGCTGCCATAAAGATGCATCAGCCTGAGCCAGGAGTGTGACCTCCACTGAGCACTGCGTGAGCACTTTAGAAATCCCCAGTGAACACTCCAACCAGAATATACTCAAGCTCCACAACTCCAGTATGTGCTCTCTGGTGAGCACTGTGACTGAGTGTGACAATAGCACGGCTAGATCTGAGACCCTGCCCCACCCCACATGGCTCTAACAGCATTTCTAAGGGGAAGGGCAAGGGAAATCAAGGAAAAGTAAAAGAAAACTGTTACATCATGAGTTTTTCAGCTTAAATCAAGATGACATTATTGCAGGGCACAGTGGATGAATGCAATTTGACATGTGGACTTGGTAACTCAGCTTCTTCAATCTCCGCTAGTCAATATAAAGTGGGTTCAATCAGGGGCCAGAGCAGTAGTACAGTGGGTAGAGTATTTGCCTTGCAAATACCACACAGGCAGACCCAGGTTCAGTTCCTGGCATTCCTGAGTGCAGAGCCAGGAGTAACCCTGGGCATCGCTGGGTGTGACCCCAAAAGCCAACATAAATAAAATAAAGTTGGTTCGATCAGTATAAAAGGTCTACATAGTCACACAGAAACTTGAAGACATTTCTTGCTCTCAATCTTTAAGCTTCTTTACTCTCTAATATGTTTGGCAGATAAATTTACAGCTCTCAGATTAGCCAATCAAGTATGAAGGTTAACAAGCCTACCCCCTAGCTACCCCAAAGCTACAATGGCATCACTGTGAAACCTGAAACCTGTAGTTCCCCTAATCTAAGTTCACCGTGATTTAGAATGATGCCTTCTTGGCTATTTTTGCTTCCTCTTTTGGTTGTTGTTCAAAGAGATATGTTTATACATCCGTCTTTATTTAATTCTTCCTTTGTTTTCTCCTAAAATTTTTTGCATTGTGGTATACCATTCCAGATTGAATTGCACATTCTTTTTCTTAATCTGCTTTTTTGGGTCATACCCAGCTATGCTCAGGGGTAGCTCCTGACTCTACACTCAGGAGTTACTCCTGGCGGTGTTTGAGGAACCATATAGGATGCTGGGGATCAAACTCAGGATGAGCACGAGAAAGACACCCTGCTGTAGATCACTCAGGTCCCTTTCATATTTCCTAAAAAAACATTAAATTCAAACGAAAGATTATACTGTTAGCAGAAACTTAGGATTAAACTATAGGTACCTTCTCTTCATGTTTCATCTATTTCTCCAATTTTATTTTTTCATAAGCACCCTACCTGAATGTCGTTATCTCTTTTGCTGAAATGCAAATAATTTATTAAAGAGAATTATCTTTTCATATTGGTTGGTGTTTGGCTTAGTTTTGTGGGATTTGAAAATAATATTTGTGGAGCCAAAGTGATAGTACAGTGGGCAAGGCACTTGGCTTATAGGCAGGCAGCCAACTCAGGTTCTATCCTGGCCCTGAATAAGGACCCCAAGAGTGATCCCTGAGTGCAGAGCTGTAAGCCCTGAGCACTTCTGGGTGTAACCAAAAACACACAAACAAAATAATAAAATTTTAAAAATTGTATTTGGTATAGGTTTTTGTCAACCCAGAAGACTGTGCAAGCTGTGGCAAAGGAGAACATGTCAAGAAATACCTCCGACAGATGAAACAGTGGAGCGTGTCCGAAGGTAAACTGCCAAATCTTGAATTGTTTATATGACTACAAGAGTATGCTACCCACACGGCAGAGCCTGGCAAGCTACCTGTGTCGTATTTGATATGCCAAATACCAGTGACAATTATAAACCTCATTCCCATGACCTGATGGAATGGTTTGAGGCTCTTTATGTTCCTGGAGCAAGCAGGTGCCCCTTGGGCTCTATTTGCATGGGACAGGACATATGGTGCCCGCTTGAGCAAATTGATGACGAACGGAAGACAGTGATACAGTGATTATTTGATTAAAGTTAGGGTCTTGAAGAAGGAAGAAGTCCATTACCTAAGCTTGTCAAGGTAATAATTACAGAAAGGCTAGTTAGGATCTAGGGATATCCACTTGTTGGTGGACACTAAGATGAGCCGCTGCTTTTGCTGTTATCCACATGTTTTATTTAGCTGAAGACATTTCTGTGTAGGGAAATATAAAAGGGAGTGGCATGTTGGAGGTCAAAGGAGGGTAGAGTTCTTGTAGGTTCATCACCTTTCTCCAGAGGTTAGATTTCCAACTTGTATAAAGGTTGTACAATTAGGTATTTTTGCTTAAGAAATAAAAATATGGATAATTTCTTCATAGATATTATATTGAATATACTAATAATTCAATGAATGATTAAAAGGAATAAATCAGAGTACCATCTGCACAGCTTCCTGACTATACATTTAACATACATTTATATATTTTAAATTTTACTGGAGATAATTTTGTTTCTCAACAATGCATGTTTTAGGGATATAAGTCCATATCTCTTCAATTGTATGTTAGTGCATGTACCCATCACCAGAATTACCAATATGGTCTACCACAGTCTTGTGGACCCCTGCCCTCTGCTTTCTTTCTCACTACTGCCCCCTCTGGTAACCATAGTTCTCCTCTCAGAATCCAGGATTTGTTTCTGTTAGTTTTCTCTGTTCCTTTGTTTCCCTCCTTTATATGCTGTGTGTAAGCAACGTTATACAATATTTTTCTTTCTAACATCACCCCTCCTGTTCTTTGTATGTTGCACAAAAGTCAATATTTCATCTTACTGTTGAATAGTCTCATGTTTTTATATGTACCACAGATCCTTTATTCCTTCCTTCAGTGAAATCCCACTTGTTTATTTTTTATTTCATTGTACTTCCTTTAATCATTGTTTTTTATCATAAATTTGCTTTTATCATAAATTGCCTATGAGTCTGCCCTCGATTTTTGCCTAAGAGTTTTAAGGTCTTCCACTGAAATCATTCATTCATTTTGAGCTGAGTTTTAGAGCTAGAGTAGTATATAGGCTAGCGTCCAATATCATTCTTTTGCCTATAGAAATACTGTTTTCCCAAAACAATTTACTGAAGAGGCTATGCTTTTCTATTACATATACTTGATTTCTTTGTCTTGAATTAATTGATATATATATCTGCATACACACATATATACATATATATGTGTATACACACACACACACACACACACACATATATATATATATATATATATATATGTATGTATGTATGTACACACACTCCCAGGAGTGAGTCCCGAGTGCAGAACCAGGAGTAACCCCTGAGCATTACTGGTGTGGACACACACACATAAACAAACAAAACCCCTACTCTTCTAATACATTGATTGCTGAATTCCCAGTCAAAAAGTCTTTGGTTTTTCTGTTTGATCTTGGCTTTTGGAGGCTTAAATGACACTTTTTCTGGGAGCAGAATAAAATTTCTGAGTTGATATTTTGCGATGTGATGGTGAGAACTGTTTGAATTGTGTTGATTCTGGGCCTAGAAAAACAATCAGGGTGGTTGTGTAGAGGCTGACATCAAGGCCTAGAGAGGTTGGGGGACAGTCATGTACCCAGGGCTTATTTAGGGCAAGGCCCATGGTCTTTGTCCACTCTCCATGCTGTCTCTGCAAAAGTGACCACTCCAGAACAGTCCTGACTATGGTCACAAAATTTTTGTTGACAAAAACTATGAATTGGTATATATAAAGATATCCTGCTATATCTATCAATACCTCAGTGGAATTTAATCACAAAATAATGCTAAATATATCCCTATATATATCTCCCTGTTGCGGTTCATCAGTAAGTGCATGAGATGAGAGCCTACTACTGAGAGTATACCACCCACATGGCAGAGCCTGACAAGCTATGTATGTTGTATTTGATATGCCAAAAACCAGTATCAATTATAGACCTCATTCCCATGACCTGAAAGAATGGTTTGAGGCTCTTCAAGACTCTTCTTATTCCTGGAGCAAGCAGATGCCCTTGGGATACACTAGCTTGCAACAGGGCATATGGAGATGTTACGGTGCCCGCTCGAGTAAATCAATGAACAATGGGAAGACAAGTGATATATACATATATACATACATATATATATGTATGTATGTATGTGTATGTATATATATATACATGTGTATATATATATATTATATATATATATATATATATATATATATGCAGAGGTTTCTTCCTGGGCTTTGTGTTTGCTCCCTGGTCCTTGTATCTGCTTTGATGCCAATAATACATTACATTCTCTTGATTCCTATAGCTCAATTCTATAGTTTGGAATCAGTATTATGTTGATTCCAACTTTGTTATTTGACAAAATTACTCTTTTAATTTTTCAACAAATTATAACATGATTGATATATATACCTATTATATTATATAATATATATATATAATATGATACCAATATTTAAGGTCTGGCAAAATATGGATCAGGAGGTCTTGTCAAAGGTGGAATCTATCATAAACAGGTGGGAGTCATGGGGCCGGAGCAATAGCCCAGCGGGTAGGGCATTTGCCTTGCACGCGGCTGGCCTCTGCCAGCCTGGGTTCGATCCCGGCATCCCATATGGTCCCCCGAGCACAACCAGGAGTAATTCCTGAGTGCAGAGCCAGGAGTAGCCCCTGAGCATTGCCGGGTGTGACCCAAAAAGGCAAAAAACAAAAAACAGGTGGGAGTCAGAGGTTAGGTAAGACAGAGAAGGGAACAGTGTGCTAATAGTTGTCGAAAGCCATAATACTAGTCTAGAACTGAGCATTGAATATAAGCAAAACGATACACATGATAACCTCTAAATGTATGTATTGCAATCCACAATGTGTAAGAGAAGGAAGAGAGAAAGAGAGAGAGAAAGAGAAATGTTGCAGGACACCTAAAAGCCTAGGCCTCTGCATCTGCCCTGGATTGCCTCCTGCAGGTCACTTCATAGACAGGGGGGTAGTCTAAATGTGGCAGTCTTATCTGACCATGTATTCTGTACTGACTGGTATAAATATTCTCTCATACTATCACAATCATCATGGGACTAGCTAGATCTTACCAGCATATTTGCCTGGCCACGTTGGATCTCTAAGTAATTAGCCCAGAGAGAAATGCTGTTTGCCTTCAAGCAAGCAAGCATGGCTCTCTGATAACTCAAAGGCAACTGAAATACAAAACTACTGTGAAGTGGACGAGACTCTTGTGAAGGCTTGGAGAAATATTTAACTGGCATTAGTATTAGTCTTTGGTACGGAGACATGTCATCTCAGAAACCCCCTTCTCTCTACCTTATAAAGGCATTTCCCAGCAGATCTTGGCTCAAGACATTAGGTGAGGTGCTGGGAGAAATTACCTGAGGGCATTTGACCCTTCCTTCCAGGGAAGTTACATTTAGCTTATAGCTCCTCCCAGCTCTGCTAGGAGGCTTTAAATTAGCTCTGGGTCCTTGTAAACAGCCAGAAGGTCTCCTGAAGTTGCTACATTTCTATAGAGCTGTTTGATAGCCCAGCCCAAAGTGGGCCGGGCTGGGGAGTTTGGGCGGATTTCTAGCTATAAAATAAGCTGCAAGAAGAAAGAAGTGGTCCTTCTTTTTTCTCCCTTTTGCCATTTAAGCTTCCCTTGGTGTTTTGCTTCTCCGTCCTCTCCATTCTTTGTTGGGCCTCAACACGTGGTGGCAGCCATCTTGGCCTACACCTGGCTGGGGCCTAGCTGGGAACCCAGAGTCCGGAGGTTTTCCCTGCTCTTGGATTGTATATTGGAACCTGTGATAGTAAAGCCCTTTTAAAACTGCATCGGATTCCTGAGTCTTCATCCATTCCTCGCCGGCTTCAGAGGTAGAAGGGAACTTCGCTTCCCAGCACTGTCAGGGACCCCGGTCGGCATCCCCAACAAAGAAAGAGAAAAGAGATAAAGAGATAAAAGAGATAAAGAGATAAAGAGATGCAGGCTAGGGGGAGGGGGAGAAAAATCGGCGACATTGTTGGTGGGAAATTGGCACTGGTGGAGGGGATGGGTGCTGGAATACTGTATGACTGAAACCCAAACATGAACATCTTTGTAATTGTATATCTCATGGTGGTATAATAAAATATTTTTAAAGAATAACATGATTATTTTTATTCCCATGATATAAAAATGTCATGGGAATTTTGAGAGTGATTGCATTCAATCTATAGAGTGCTTTGGTAATATACATATTTTAACAACATATTTGTTATTCTAGTTCAAGAGAATATCTTTCCATTTATAGGTATTGTCTTTAATTTCCTTCACCAGTCTTATATTTTTCAGTATGAGGATCTTTCATTTTTCAACCTGGTTAACTTTATGCCAAAGTATTTTATTCTTTTCGATACTATTATAAATAAAATGATTTCTTAATTTCTCTTTCTGATAATTTATTGTTGATATTTTAAAACACACTTGGTTTATATATTTTAATTTGTACATTTGTATTTAAAAACATACTTACTAGGGGTTCCAGAGTCCAGGGACGCAGTCTCCTTTGCCAAGGCATCAAAAATCAGATGGGCTGATACTTATTTGTATTCTCTCTTTTTTCTTGGCAAGTCTAGCTAAAGGTTTCTGTGTTGTTTTCCTTTTAAAAAAAACAGCTCCTACTTTCATTGCTCCTTTCTATTGTCTTTGAGCTCTCTGTTTCACTTAGTTTCCCTTTGTTATTTCTTCCCTTTTACAAACTTGGAACTTAGTTTGATTCTCTTTTTCTTATTGTTGTTTCCTGAGGTGTTAAATTAGGTTTCTCTTTCCCTGATGCAGGCATTTATCACTATAAACTTCCCTCTTAGAACTCTTTTACTACATCTTGTAAGCTTTTTTGTGTTGTTTTTAATCTTCATTCATCTTCATATTTATTTTATTTCTCTTGATTTAGTCTTTGACCTATTATTTAGTAATGTGTTTAGTCCTCACATATTTATGAATTTTCTAGTTTTCTTCCTGAAATTGATTTCTTGCTACACGCTGCTGTGGTTGGAATAGATCCTCATGATAATTTCAAATTTCTTTAATTTTCTGTTTATTTTTGGCCTAATCTATGATCTATCCTAGGGAATATAGTGTGTGTAATTGAGAAGAATGTAATTTCTCTTGGTTTTGAGTGAAATTGTGTCTAGATATATGTCAAGTTCATCTGTATTAATGTGTAGTTGATATTAAATGTCTCCCTTTGAAGATTCATTTATTGTTTAAATTAGGGAATTAGAGTTCCTACTGTTATTGTAAAAGGCGAAAGATTTATACGATCTGAAGAGAAACCAGAGCATACTGGTGCCTGCTTAAACAAATCGATGATGAACGGGAAGACAGTGATACAGCGATACTGTTATTGTAGTATGAACTTTACATTCATACTACAATATACATATATTATACAATATACATAATATTCAAACTATACATATACATATACAATATGTACATATACAATACATATACAATATACATAACATTCAAACTACGTATATTGTAGTATGAACTTTACATATTGTAGTATGAACTTTACATTATCTATTAATATTTTGTTTTTAATTATGTTTACCTTAATGGGGTATATACATATTTACTAAAGCTATATTTTCTTGAGGAATTGATCCTCTTTGTTATATTATGACCTTCTTTATCTGTTACAGCCGATGTCCTACAGTTGAACTACAGTTGACTTTGAACAATGTGGGGCTTTGGGTCATATCTCCCCTCCATATATATATATATATATATATGTACATATATATATATTTGTTTAAATAATAAGTCAATTTATTTTTAGGTCACACCTGGTGATCCTCAGGGGTTATTCCTGGCTCTGAACTTAGGAATTACTCCTGGTGGTGCTTGGAGGACCATATGGGATGTTGGGGATCGAACCTGGGTCCTCTGCATGCAGGGCAAAATCTCTACCCATTTGTTTATATATATATATATATATATATATATATATATATATGGATTTTCAACAGTCAATTAGTGTATATGTGCATATATTTTGACCCCTTGAAAATGTAAAAGTTGGGGCTAGGCGATAGCCCAGCGGGTAGGGCATTTGCCTTACTTGCGTGGCGGCCCATGCCGGCCCCGGGTTTGATCCCTGGCATCCCATATGGTCCCCGAGCACAACCAGGAGTAATTCCTGAGTGCAGAGCCAGGAGAAACCCCTGAGCATTGCCAGGTGTGACCTAAAAAGCAAAAAAATAAATGTAAAAGTTAATAGTCTAATATTGAGTGGAAGCCTTACCAACAGTCAATTAACACTCTTTCCCACATTCATTGTAGTATATATTGCATTCTCACAATAAGCTTAGTAGAGAAAAGAAAATGTTATTATAAAACCACAAGGGAAAGAATTTTTTGTCTGTATTTATCAAGATTGTATGTCTACAGATTTTCATATTGAGGGTCTATTGTCATTATTAGTAACTGTTTCCTAACATGGCATCAAAATTACAAACCATCTTCAAATTTAATGTCTAATGTTTATCCAAATGCTGGGGTAGTGATAAGTGCATTTTTGAGATGGAATTTCCCTTCCAACACATATGGAAGCCAAGGTCAGCTGTCAGGATGCTCCAGCGTCTTCTGCCCCGGGAAGGCACCTTCCCCTCACACATATCCCCAGCCCCTGCAAAAGTAAAGGTGTCTAGTTAATAACCAACTGTAGTTTTAGGAGACCTTTTTTCCATCAAAAAAAGTTTCTAATAATAGGTCACTTGGGGGAAGGGGGGATTGCTTTTTAAGAGAAAAAAATATGTTCAGAATCTCCACTCTTCTGTATTCACCTAGACTTTTCTCCCCCATTGCTTCAGCATGTAAATTGTCAGGCTGTTATTATTAGCATATTCCAGAGACTGAGTGCAATTAGCATATTCCAGAGATGAAGTGGAAAGCATGCTTTCAGGTATGCAATATTCAGAAAATTAATACATGCACATGGAGCAACTCATTAAAAGCAGAGAAAATGTTGAAATGTCAAGATAAGTGACTTTAAGTTGAGTCTGGGGCAGACAGAAATTAGTGGATGGTTAGGGAAGCATTTACATGAGCACTTATTTACTCCGCTCTCCTCTTGTTCTGAAAAGAATTCAAGACCAACTTAAACTCAGCCAACAAGATAATATTATAAGGCAATCAAGCAAACAGAGAAATAGAGAGAACCATTTCAAAGACGGAAAGGAGTGCTTCGTGTTGCATCTGCATAAAGGGAAGACATTTGGAATATACAACCTTTCAAGCTAGAGAAAGATAATGCACTGTAAATATTCAGCCAAGTTGAGGTTATGCCTCCTCCTTCATCAACAGACAGAATTGGGTGAGGAGTCTGGAAGGTCAAAGCTCTTCTGGCCTCAGTACCTGGACATGCTTGAATGAGGAATTATTGTGTGTGTCATTCTACTTCTTCCGAGGGTGCTAGAAAGGTGCTTAATTTGGACCTGGAATTAAGGCCTTGAGGAGTTCATATTACTTACCCCAAGAATAATCAAGTACCTAAGGCAATTATTTATAATTATAGAAGAATATAAAGCTTTCCCATAAGGTTTAAATTGCGGTGGGTGAGGTCTAACTTCCTAGGATATTTAGGAATATCTCATAAAGGAGTTGGAGCAATCATAGCAATTGGGTGATGTTTGCTGCTGGGATATAGACAATATGGAAGTACCTTCATGTGCGAAGACTCAAGAACTCTGGCTGAGATGAGGAAGTCAGGGACATCTGCTACGGAGTTCCTTTTTGGAGCTGACCAGCCCTTGACAATCCTGAAAAGTATGAAGCAAGTGTGACCTGGTCCATCTCTACTGGCATTCTGAATGTTCTGGAAGGGAGAGAGGTGTGACTGTATCACATGAGTGTGGGCCAGCTCGGGTTGGTGAGGACATCAGCCCAAGATGGACCAAGCAGGCTGCACCATGGAGAAAGAGAGAACATGGTATCCTGCAGGGAGGAAGGTCCCGACAGAGAGTGGGGCCGCATGCAGGTATATCCACCTGCTTTCAACTTGGAGGCCATTTGGAAGTGAACTGAAATATCGGATGCTGTCATTCAAGGATGAACTCTGTCCAAGCTGAGAAAGAGTTATAGTGGAAAACTGATAAAGCAATGGCTTTCTGAGAAGCTTGGTAAGGTTCTGCCTAGGGTAGTGGTCAGTATCATGGACACTTCCACTATAGCCTGGAATTTGAAGAGCTGTTGAAGACTCACTATAAGTTTACTGGGAGTAGAAGAGTGTGTCAGTGAGGCCTGCAGAAGAGAAATGGGAAGGAAAAGACATCTGAGGGCCAGAGATACACAGAGGGTAGAGTATTGAGGTCACAGTGAAACTCTTTTCTCCCAATGACCCTGACATTTCTCCTTTCACTGTTTTGTAGAGAATTCATTTCGCTTAGGTGTATTTGTCAATATTATTTTCCACAGGGTCTGTCTTCCTTTCTAGTTTCTTACCTATGTTTAACAGACCTCTTCATGGACCCTGTTCTAAGGGGAGACCAATATGCCTGAGATTAGAAGTGGGCTCTAGCTGTGGTCCAGTAGAAGTGAGAGGGACAAAACAAATTCTCTTGTTGTAACTGGTTATATGGTACCTTCTTTGGCAGTAATGTAGTAACTGTTCTTTCTTGCCCATCTGTGTCTCATATGCTGCTATGAAAGAAAGGGGCTGGTGCACTCAGACCTTTCTCTCCTTGGTTTTATTTAAAAGCAGACAATTTTTAATTGTGCCTTTCAATCCAGGACCTACCTAGCTTACTGCCACCTTTATACCACAATAATGTTAATGCTTCTAAATACTTTAGAAATATTTTAAGCATGCAGGAGAAAGGAAAGAAGGGGAAGATAACATCGTTGAATTGCCATATACAATTATTTTATTTTTTTCTAAAAGACTCACAAACCTATTTTTAAATTTTGGACTATATATCAGTAACTGAATATGCAATCGAAATATCAGTCTCTGATCTAGATTTTAAAGCAGGAATTTGATTCTGAAGACCTATAGTGACACCAGCTTTTAAAATTAAGTCTTTTTAAAAATAATCAAGTCAGTAAATATATATGCATGACCTAGAAAAGAAAATGAGGTGATTCTATATAATAAGAGTAATTCTAGCTAGAGATACCCAGAGGTCATGAATTAGAGGAAAACTTACAGCTAAATTGCATTGTTTTGTTTACTTTTAGCTGTGGTATAAAAAAATAAAATTGAGGGGACACATTTTCCTCTTCATTATCTATATTTGGGATATGCATTTATATTTTACACCCTTCACTCTCAGCTAATGTATTTTAATTGAGAATATATTGGCAGCACTTTTACCCATATTTGAAAGGTCAGTAATACAGTCCTTTATTTGACAATTGAAAACATGAGATTTCTGATTTTAAATTATAAATTAATCTTTGGCAATCTAGTGATGTGAGTAATTGCACAAAAATGGTCTCAGTGGCTATTTCTCAAATAGCAGTAGTGTAGGAGAGGCGGAAGAAAGATCATAAGTAATAAGACATTATTTGTTTGGAAAGAATGTTTTCTTAATAAGAAGAATCTTGACTCAATCTGGCATGATCCTTAGAATAAAAATATTTTGTATCTACACAAAATGGAGTTTTATTATATAAATAGATTTTTATGTTCTCCAAAGTATAACATGCATTCTCTTTTATTTGTCTAGATGGGCTAAATATTTAAAGATAAAGATGAAATAGTGAAATTATATAAATAACAGCCAAGGAAGTAAGGGATCAAGGTACTTTGAGAAAAAATGAAATCAGTCTTTACATTTTTAAGATTCCACTAACACTTATATTTTGTTTTAGATGAAAGGGGAACAAACATGAATATATTTCTGCTGGTTTTGAAGCTATTGGTTTTGTTGGTTTTCTTTTTCCACAGGGCCCACCTGAATGACATTGAAAACATCGTGCCATTTTTTGGTATCGGCCTTCTGTATTCTCTGAGTGATCCGGATCCCTCTTCAGCCATCCTGCACTTCAGAATCTTTGTTGGAGCCCGAATCTATCATACCATCTCCTATTTACTGGCCTTTCGCCAGCCAAATAGAGGTGTGTCTTTTTTGGTTGGATATGGAGTTACCATTTCAATGGCTTACAGATTGCTGAAAAGCAGATTGTACTTGTAAGAAAAATTATCAACAATTCAGGAGTTGTAAACAACTCATCAACTGATTTTTCTAAGAATTCTCTATTTCCAGTAAATAACATACTTTTTTTAGCTAGTAAAGGAAGAATGGGGGAATCTATTTTTGCATATTCAATTTCCTAAACAAATGTCCTTTGTTCTTATTTGACATTTCACTAAAAATTTAACATGATTCTTATGTCTCTAAAGTACTTCATTGTAAATTTCCATAACTTGATAACATTTATACAATACTTCATGTTTTAAATCTATAAAAATGTGGGTAGGGCGTTTGCCTTGCACGTGGCCAGCACATGCCGGCCCAGGTTCGATCCCCGGCATCCCATATAGTCCCCGAGCACCGCCAGGAGTAATTCCTGAGTGCAGAGCTAGGAGTAACTCCTGAGCATAGCCGGGTGTGACCCAAAAAAAAAACAATCTAATAAAAAAGTGATTGCATATATGTCAAACCTGTATTTTGGTATTTCTGAGATGGGCACATGGAATAAAGAATCTATAGAATAGTTTATATGGCTTTATTTTCTTTATAATCTATAAAATAAATATAACTTTATTTTCTAAAGCTTTAAATCTATGGAAATGTGAGAAAGTAACACCATCAACCTCTGTATTGCTAATCATTTCTGCTACCCAGTGTTCTGTTCCCCATCCAATTTAAAAGTAAGTCACAAATATCGTACTCCTTCTCTCCTAAGTGCTTCAGTATGTGTCTTCACAAGCAGTACCAAGTCCAAATAGACCCAATTCCTGTTCACACCTCAAACTCACTGTATTAGTACATATAGACAGCTCATACTTAAACTTCCTCTATTCTCCCAATAATGTCCCTTCATTTAATTCAGGCATTAGACAAAGACTACATACTGCACTTTGTTAGCATTTTTTGCTGTATTTCATAGTGGAAGAGTTCTTTCACCTTTTTTTGGTCTTCGATGTCATTGAGGTTTCTTGAAGAGTATAGGCAAGGGGTTTGACATCATGACTGTTCACCTGGGTTTGTTGTTTTTTTCTCACTCTTAGGCTTAAAAGTTTGATGGTGTCACATCCTTCCCATTAAACATTAGTGGGTATAAGGCAATAGTTTGTCACACTCTTGACATTAAATTTGATTCATTAAGCAAGGTAATAGCAGCTACCTCTTCTATTCAAAGGAATCATTTTATGTTTGTAACCATTTGCAAGAGCCTGGCAAGCTACCTGTGTCATATTTGATATGCCCAAACCCAGTAACAATTATAGACCTCATTCCACGACCTGAAGGAATGGTTTGAGGCTCTTTGTGTTCCTGGAGCGAGCAGATGCCCTTGGGCTACACTAGAACGTGACAAGAAGTATGGAGATGTTACTGGTGCCCGCTCGAGCAAATCGATGAACAATGTGAAGACAAGTGATACAAGTGATACCATTTGCCTCTAATAAGAAAGCTGCATATTTACCCAAAGATCTCCACACCCAGAGATGATCAGTTCTGTACTAATATTCAAACATAAATAAATACAAAAACTCACGATACATACAATAGTGTACAAACCTATAAGCATACCAGTAAAACCTATACATTCACACAAATTTAGATTTTTTCTTCAAAAGAATTGTGAATGAGTTTTTTTATTTGCTTCTGTTTGACAATTTGATGCTAATGTTAATCATGTTTTGCTTCTGAGTCATGAGTTCATCGACTTTAAAATGAACAAGCTAGTTAGAGCCCTTTTGTTTGCATAATAAAAAGCTATTTTTTTACTGAAGAAGAGAGGATGAGATTTTAAAAAATAATGATATTTTTATTATGCTTCCCATTAAATTTATATCAATTATTAGTTTTCCTTTGTATCACTTGATTAATCTCAGTTCTAAGTAAATTTCTTTTAGGTAGTTCTTTTAGCAGGTCTCATTGTTTAGGTTGCACAAAAGAGAGAAGTCATTGTGTAATATTTTCAGTTTGGTAATTGGAACAACTCTTTAATCTTTGCAAGTCTATACAGATTTTCCCAATGTTAAAATCATCAGTATGCATCATGATCTTAGCTTCAGAAAATTTTATGATGGAAACTTTCAAGTTATAAAGCAGCATAAATTCAGGCAGGACAAGTTCAACATTCAAGGATTGTTCTCTGTCTCTCTCAGTCTCTGTCTTTGTTTCTGTCTCTCTGTCTCTCTCTCTCTCTCTCTTTCTCTCTCTCGGAATTTGGCAACTCTTTTTACCCTTTAGTTGTACTTTTAACTTTTGTAACATCTTTGAAAACTTTTAAGAAGACAAATGATCTATGTGAAGTATATTAATAAGTAAAAAGTATTCATCAAACTGTCATTTGATTTATCAATCATAAAGCTCCAGTTAACTGAATTATTGTTCCTTTTTTGGTTTGATATTTATTTATCCATTATTACATCTTTCATTGTTCTCTTAAAATTTCCACTTTCCTGGTTATGCTTCTTTGATCAGTAGCAGAATGGATTGTGGCTAAGGCAATGATTATCCATGCAGCTACTAAACGATAATAGCTGTTATTATTTTATGACTTGCAGCCAGGGAAGGAGACAGTTCAATGTGTTCTCAGAGGCCTAAGAACCTATGCACAGAGGACACTAACAGAAAAGTGGAAGCATCTAGAGATGAACTCAGAGAACTAAAGATTAAATTCAAATTTAATAGAGGTAAAGACCATTTTTAATGGCATCTAACTGTGTTCCCTTCTACAAGAGATGCTGTAGATGTCAGGGAGGTCATCAGGACAATTTTAATGAGAGGTGGATAAAGGGAGGAATAATACTGTTTTACACCCAGCAATGCCCACCAGACCACATGACGTTAGTTCTCCAGTGAGTGGGAAGTACCTTCGATATGTGCTGGATACAGCAGAGTTGGGAAGAGAAGCCAACGTTTGCTGTGACACTGAGTGTGTGGGGTACAATGGGCATGTGTGGGCTTTATTGACCTTTATGCCTACACGTTCTTGACACACACACACACAGCACCCGTATTATCTCACCAATGGTATTGTGGAATTTTAGTTATTAACAACATACTTCTTCAGATTTGACCAACTCCCATTCCTTGTGCCTTGCTGTCTTTTCACCTACTTGAAACAATCATAAAACTCCAGGTCCCTCAGTAGGCCCAGGCAGATATTTCAGAGAACTGAAGTACATGACTAGCATGTGGAGGCCCCAGATTTGATTCCTGGTAATCCCACAGCTCAACGACCCTGTAGCATTGTTAAACCCAAGAAGCGCCATATCAAATATTGCCAGGAATAACCTGGGGGATTGGGCAGTAATGTTTGGTATGCATTTGCTTCCCCTGACCCTGCCAAATAGTTCTTTGCAGAAATGACGTCTGTGGAACCAGAGATAATGACCTATAATTTTCACATTATCTTGCAGCGATGGGACTGGGGGTACAGAGACTATCAAATTGTTGGTGAGTGGGGGCAAGAGGATATGCAAGTGTTTTGAAATCTCTATAACTGATGGTTATACACAGACCTGTGTATATGTGTATATAATATATTACATATTATATGTGTATACGTACATAATTTGCATGGTCTAGGGCATAAAAACCTCTTTTTAACAAAGTATGATATAATGCAAAGTAGCATCTTCTTAGAGGGTAACTCTATGAGATGCTCTTACTTGATCTGGTCAGGTTGAAGAAGGGTGGTGGGACATGAGAATTCCATGGATATAAAAGGAACTCTGTGCTTTGAGATAAGTTGAGAAAACCTTGACTAAGCAATGCCAAATGAATGAGCCCCACTCTTTGAAGGATCAGGGACTTACTTTTCCAAATATAAGTATGACTAGGCCCTAGGAGGTAAATTTGCGGAAAGAGAAATGAGACTGGAGTGTGGCTGGGAATCAGAATGCCAAGGAACGCAGCTAAACACAATCATGCAACGTCCCTGGGTCTGGTGGTGCTAGGTCAGCACGTTCTGTCAATATGGGAGAACTGCTTTGGCAAGAAAGCATGCCCAGATTTACGGAGGGAATTCTACCAGGGACTCTAAAGTCACTTCAAAACTCCGCACCTTATAGCGGCTTGTGTAGAAGAAAAAATCCCTGCAAGCTTGGTGAGAAAGATTTTAGACAAAGAGATGAATCATGTTAAATGGCCTAAGACTAAGATAATCTGGTACATTCATTTAAAGATGAGGCGATGTCATGGAGGGACTGAAAGTATCATAATTTATTGGCCATGAAACCTCTTCATCTCCATTCTTGGAACAGCTTTGTAGTGGGTTTGGCAAGACCAAGTCTAAAACTCATGGTTGATCTAATCTCTCTTCAGTCTGAAACATCTTTCTTTGTGCTGTTTTTGAACAAAAAATCAGCTACCTCTGAGTCTCATTAACCAGGATGCCATCTGCTTGGCATATCTGTGCTGGGAGATGACTGTCAGCCAAGAGTTTACCTTCGAAGGGTAAGTGTAGCCTTTGCTTCCTAGTCCTTTGCAGAGTCTGAGAAGTACTGAAGCACGGACAGTTACCTTTCCTCTCTGCGCTCTAAGACCAGACACTTCATTCTAAGACCAGACACGCTAAGACCAGACACTTCCCTGGCCAGTGAGAAAGACATGGCGTTTCCAGTGACCCAAGCATTAAACTCTAAACCAGAAGCACTGCAGTTTAGAGAATCCTGCATAAGTTCAACTTCACCTGTCACTTGTCACTTATCTTCCCATTGTTCATTGATTTGCTCGAGCGGACGCCAGTAATGTCTCCATTCATTGGGAATGAGGTTCATTATTGTTACTCTTTTTGGCATATTAAATACACCATGGGTAGCTTGCCAGGCTCTGTGGTGGGTCTGGGTTTATCCCAGGGGGCCCAGTTCAACTATTCCCTCAAAAATTCCATTCTATAAATATTAAGAGGAGGAGGCTCAGTCCACCCCGTGACCTGGTTTTATTACTATAAGTCTTCTAATTTTGATGGTTGATGGTGACAAGTGAGATTTGCCTTGAGATATCTACTATATCACAATATCATTGACATCACAGGGTTGATATCACAATAAATCTTCAATATCATTGAAAGCGATCAATATCATTGAGACTATCAATCATCAATATGATTGATGTCAGAAGGAGTATCACAGTGAGTCTCTTCCCTGTAGTGAGGTTGATTGTGAGAAGTGAGATTTGTCCTGGGAGAATCTATAGTTGATTCGAAAAGGCAGCTCAGAATCCTGTGATCATCCCTCTACTGAGTTCTGAAATATCAGCCTCAGTGAGGGAAGCTGATATGCGTTCTGCTATCAGCAGAAGTAGCATCTCAACATTCAGAGTCTTTTAGAGACCGTCATTCACTCCCCATCCTCTCTCGGGGTTGTTGAAGGCTGGATTCTGGGAAGGGGCTTTGTTGGGTTGAGTTTGGCACAAATCACTCACACTTGACAGCTCAAGCACAAGATTGTGGATGAGCTATAGGACCTAGGAGTCTCCTCAGTCAGCGAGCACAGCTCTAAGTCACATTTAATTCAGAAATTCCTGACAACATGGCCTAAAAAGGGAGCAGTAAAGTGGGGAGTGAAGCTGTGGACTGAGCAAGCCTTTCAACTTATTTCCTTGTACCGAAATTTTGGACAACATGAGAATGTGATTCAGTGCGACGAGATCTGGGTTAGCAATTGAAAGAGAATAATCTAAAATTTTCATGAGAATGACGTGATTATGAATAACTGGAGCCAAAAAGAGAATCAGTGGAGAGTTAGATTGTTGCTTCAAATTCTTCATTTTACCTGACTCATGCATACTTCTGTCTCTATGAAACTAAGACCACAGCAAAATAAAAAGCAAAGTGAAGAACTGGAGTAATTTTTTATAATCAGAGAGAGAGACAGACAGACAGACGGACAGACAGAGACAGAGGGAGTTTCACATGCCTTGAAGGAAGATAAATTATGCACCCACAGCTGGAACATGGACAACTCCAAATTAGAAGTGGGACCAAATTATCCCATTTTCAGCCCCATCTTTGATTCTAAGAAGTGGCAAAGCTAAGCTTTATGTACTGCATTAGCAATCTTTGCCACAATAATTTTGTATAATGAGTCATTCAGAAGTTAATGCCTTATTACTTTGGATTTTGGGGGTCACACCAGCTGGTCTTCAGGGGACCATGTGATTTTGAGTCTGCAGCAAATAAGGCAAGTGCTTTAATCCTTCTACCATTTCTCCAGCCCTGTGATCCAATGACTTTTACAAATGATTCTGTGATTCTGTGGGGTTGAGTTGACGTCTCTTCGGTCATGTTAGAACTTGTTACAAACTGCAGGTTGGCAGGCAGTTCTATTGGACACGTGTCCTGCTTGTCTCGTGTCTCTGGGAGTTAGCTGGCACTTGACTGATTTAAAATGACCTCAGATAGGATTACTAGGAAAATTCAACTCTGTTCCATGTTTCTTGTCTTCCAAGATTCAGGAAACTATGGTTTGTTGGCAAAAATACAGCTCACGAATTTTATTCAAACACAATGTGTTCGTTTTCATATTTCCTATGCTCTCATGCCACAGTGGCAGAATTGAGTAGTTGAATAGCAGTGGAGACGACACAGTCATAAAATCCAAAAATATGTGCTATTTTGTATTTTCAGAAAGGATGTGCTGTCACTTCAATTAACTGTTCAGGCTGTGTTCTCATGGTCCTGGTAAAGAGCAAGAGAGAGAATGGGACCACATAAGTACTTTTTAAAACACTCTGTACTTATATCTACTAAGATGTTATTGACCAAAGAAAGTCACATGACTGGCTCCCGGATTAAAGTTCTGAGCAAAATGAGCCTTGTCCATAAAAGGAGCTCTAAGTCACTGGACACAAGGGCCATAGATTTCTTTTGGAGATGAAAAATTTAGGCTATTTGTGCAATTAATCTACCATACCTCGCAACACATTTTATGAACTCCATCACATGATTCAGTTGAAGCAGCATTTACGCTGTGTCGCTTTGATGGTAATCTCTTATAGATCCACTTTGATAGCAATAGTTATAACTAAATACAAAACATCCTACTGGGCTGTGAACTTGGCCTTTCACTCCTATTTGCAATGTGCTGCCTGAGAGACAGATGGGACAAGGAACAAGTATTTGGATAGCCTCAAATGCCTCTAGAATCAAGTGGGTTCCCAAACTATGCCCGGTCTATTCTTTTGAAACTATCATCTGCATCCTTCTCCCGACCAGGTGTTTCCTCAAAATTAACCAATTTCTCGCTAATGATGTATTAAATGACGAGCAGACAATATTACAGGATCAGATGTAAAATTTTTTGATATTTGTTTAAGTAATTCTGTATTGTCTTTCTGTGTGTATATTAGTCATGAATATAAGGGCTGTGCTAAATCTTCATCTGTGCTACTGGATCTATAAACCTGTTAACTAGTGGAATGTGATTAACTTTTTCCTTTATAACTCATCCTTTGTGACAATATATTAAGAACTGAGAACAAGGAATTGGCTTCATGAGCTTCCAAGTGACATGAGTGAGTCCACAGGCGAAGCACCTCCAGACACTCTGTTTCTTCAGTTAAATCAAAGAGATTTAATTAGAAAATCATTTGAAATATCCTCTTACTAAAAAAATTCTATTTGTTCTGGTGGTTGCTGTTGTTCTCCTCCTTTTGCCAGTGATAAAACAAGAATAGCAAGAGGAGGGAATAATTATAGGAGAAAGTTTGTAGCCTCTATTAATGAGATCAAAGCTAAATTTGTGAGTTAAAGAGCATCTTATGACTTAATGTCTTAGTATGGTAATCTTTAAGTTAATTTTCTCTGAATCCCTAATAGAAACTTGTTAATATTAAACAATCACTTATGTTCTTTCAGGAAAGAAAGAACAAATTCAATGATTTATCTGAGTTTTAAGATTTTCCTCTATTGGCCCAAAGAGATTGTCCAGCGGGGGTGAGAGGAGACACTTGCCTTGGACTGGGGAGATTTTACAGGAGGTAAATCACTTGTCTTGTATGTGGATGACCATGAATTCCTAGGATCACATATGGTTCCTGAGACAAAAAATCTTCAGTATGGCTCCAAGCCTCTGACTCCAATAGGATTTTCCTCTATTAAATATTCTCTGCCATTGAACTTGCCACCTTTCAGTAGAACATTCAACAGCAATGGTTAATTTTGAGACAAATAGAATGCTGAAAAGTATGTACATTTGAAGGTGGTTTTTCCTCACTGGGTGTCCTCAAAATCTAAACCCGGAACACTAGTTAGGTTTCACCGAGTTCACATATCTGTATGTCACATAATAGGAAATGTTGCATTCATTTCTTCAAAAAAGAGAAGTCTGAGAACTTTCTACTTGTCAAACACTATCCTGGGTGCTTGGGTTGAATCCTTGCCTAATTCTATTGCATAAGCCCGGACAAGCTGAGTTTTCTTTCTTGTTATGTAAATATCAAATAACATGATTTTTCCCTCTTAGTTCAAAGTGTAAATAAATATTTACATTCTGACCTTTTTAGAACAAAAAAAGCAAAACATATGTAGATTCCTGATCTATTTGATTGAATTAAGAGTATAATGAATCAAACAAATCTATTATTTGTTTCCAATAAATGTTCCCAGAATTTAATCAAAATGATTATGAAAATCACCTTTTCCACCGCTGATTTTCTGATTTGATCAAAATTATTTTTTACCATATATTATATTCTATATCATATGGTCTACACTGGAATTGGTAACATGATCTCCAGGCAAATGTAGCATCTTACCACCATGTTTTAAATCTTTGGTACTTCCCTTATAGCTGAAATTTGCCCTCAAGATTGTACTCTTGATATTACCATGACAGAAACTGATATTTTAAACCCCTCTAGTTGGAAACATCTTCTACTTGCAGTAAATATATATAAATCATGACACATGTAGTAACAGTTAAATCACTTACTTTGAAGAAATAGATAGTTAAACCATTCATGTTTAATCTCTTCATACCCAATGCCAATCAGTTATCACAGAAAACAGAATAAGCCATGACCAAATGAAATGAACCAAAAATCTCAGGAATAGTTAATGAGGTATGATTTAACATCTTTGTTTTTTTCTTGAGAGACATTTATGTTCATAGCGGTGATTTTCTATTCATATATGATATACTCATGGTTTTTGAAAAATTACCCCAACTTTCTTTGAAACTTTTTTCACAATTTGATGGAGATATAGTATATTATTTTTACAAGGAAAATCACTTTCCATTGTTCTGCTACACATATTTAAAATATAATTTAAAAAATCACCCCATTACTAAAACCAAAAGAATGATTTTTTTAGAATTCTAAATTGAATGGGATATTTCAAAGTATGAACTAGAAAAAAATTACATGTCTGACCATTTTTAGGACTTTTCTTGAAAAATGTACCAGCCAAAACCATGATTGTATGGGTAAACAAGACTAATCATTCAAACACTTAAAGTAACAAACACTGGGGAAATTTATATATTCACCAATAGGGAGCACTTTAGAAAACTACCATATAGTCACATGCTGGGTTATTATGCGGATATTAGAAAAGAGAGGATGAGAAAGCCCTTATGTTATTATAATCTCTAGAATATAAGAATTTATAACTCTCTTTTGCCATTTCTGTGTATGCCTGTGTATTTTTGCTCTCCTTTTGAAAAATCAAGGAAAACAACCATAATTTAGGGGAAGGAAGTGTTGTTGACATAGCCT